>VYZR01095696.1:0-14767 GCA_013400675.1 Oxylabes madagascariensis
GCCCGCTCGGCCCCGCACTGCGGCCCCGCGCCGCCCGGCGCGCCGGGGACAGGGGGAACTCCGGCCCTGACTCATCCCGCCGCTCTCCATCTGCCGCCGCCGGTGGCAGCCGGTCTCGCCGCACGCCGCCGGGCAGAGAAAGGGCAGCGGGAGGAACGGGCCCCGTCCCCAAACCTTCCCCGGCGGTCAGCGCCACGGTACTGCCCGCCGGGTGCCCCTCCGCCCTTTCCCGGCACCACGACCTCTGCTCCCCGTCCCTCCCCGCACTGCCCCAAGCAGGGGGAAGCCCCTATCGCTCCCGCCCGCCGCCGGTGACCACGGACGCTCCAGCCCGGTTCGGAGCTCGGGGTGGGCGTCGCCACCGCTTCCCTCCCGCCACCTCCCCCACGGGCGGCCAGAGCCGCAGGACCCCCGCTCCGGTACTCACGTGAGATAACGGCCCGAAAGATTTGGTAAATCGTCTTCTCTTTTTAGGCGGAATTTTTAAAGAGGGATGTGGGAACCTACAGCAGAAATACAGGCGGCGGCAGCGGCGCCTTCCAGGGCCATAGGCTGCGGGGGCGGCCGGCGGGGAAAGCGCAGCGCAGCGCTGGGACCAGAGGGCACAGGCGGAGAGAGACAGAGCCGGAGCGGGCCGGGGGCTGCGGCAGCGGCGGGCGGAGGCGGGAGCGCGGCCGGTCAGCGGCGAGCGAGCGAGCGGAGACACGGAGCAAGAAGAAGGGGCCCTCCCCGGCAGCGCTTTTATAGAGCGGGCGGGCGGGGCGGGACCAGGGAGCGTCAGCGCACCGGGGCGGGATCCGCAGCGGCCGCCGGGGCGCGCTGGGCCGGGGGAGCCAGGCGGGGGTCCCCGGCGGGGCTGGGGTGTCCCCGGCGGGCCGCCCGCCCTGGCTGGCCCTGAGAGTGCTGCAGGAGCGATCAAGCCTTTGGTTAGCTCACGACACAAGCCGGGGCAGGGACACTCGTCAGCATCCCCCCGGGATCCCGGGCAGGTAGGTGGTTACCATACGTGTCTTCACACGGTATCTGGGATCTGTGCTTCTGTCATGTCTTCCACTAACCCGAGACCTATTCTGTGTCACTACGGCTTTGAGCAGGTGGAAAAAGAACGCAGGGTTTAATGGTCAGCCAGAGGCCTCCTTCACCGAGTTAATAACAGCCTGACAGCTCGCCCTGACTCCCTGGGCATTGATAAGCTGCTCATAATGCTCACCAGAGGAAACTAATTACACTGCTTAACTGGCAGCCTCAGTCTCCCAGCAATTTCAGGCCTTCAAGAATCCTATAAGTAAATACATGAATGGAAGGCTTTAGCTGACCCATACAATTCACACAGAGTTTCACTGAAGCTCTGGGACATCTTCAGCACACCTCAAGGCCTTTAGTTCTTTCTTAACACCCTTATGAGGGAGTGTTGCTCAGCTGCAAGTGGAAAAAAGGCACTCGGAGATGAGATGCTTCAGTTAAAAGTCACAAAACTGTTTCATGGTGGAGCTGTGGATGAACCCTGATCTACCAGCCTGGCTCTGCCATGTCAATTTTACTAAACCACACAGGGCTGCTTTTTAAAAAAATCATTCCTGCAATCACATTTTTTTCCAGGCACTAAAATATATAGTTATGCAGTTCACTTAAACCCACTAAAAGATTTACTTGTTCTAGAAAGTACTTATTCCTCTCAGGGCACATTTATTTTCTTTTTATAAGGTATCTTAGTGCAGTTTGCATTTTTTTTTCCAAAGCAAATTTGAGTTTGTTTAGTTTGTAGCAGAGAGAATTTAGAAAAGGAGTGAATAGATACACACCTGTCATCTCTTCAGAAAAAGAATGGGACTGAGGTTCCACAGCACACAGAGATGGAGTTTGTTTACTCTTTTCATCTGTTACCTCGTTCTCTTTTGCAAATAATTTAAATGCGGAGAAAGTGAACTAAGAAATATATGCAGTCTCATTATCACGTCTCCTTTTTCGTGATAACAGCACTAGTAGGTTATGGATGAAGTTAGTAAAAGCAGGTACATCAATTAGGAAGTCAGAAAACCTCTTACATACACTTGCAACAAACCCTGTATTAAAAATCAAAAATTCAGGTTTACAGTTTTTTCAGGTGTATTCTGTGTTACACCCTTCATCTGTGACTTACCTGTATTTTGCGTCCCCATTCCAGAATGCAAGTGTGGGAGGAGGGATCAGATTATATTAAAAACAAAACAAACAAACAAAAACAAACTAACAGAAAACAAAATAACAACCCAAATCAGAAAAAGCTATAGAGACACAGGAAGAGAAATTTGGGCAGAGCTTGGTTATGGCACAGTAATTGTGAATCATTAACAGGCAAAGAAAGGAGGAAGGGATAGAGGGGAGGACAAAGGTTATAGTGATATATACAGAAGAGAAATCCAGAAAGCCATATTCATTAAGAAGGCACATTTTTCAAAACACATCGTTGGAAAGGATATAAACTAGGAAAAGGACTTGACTAGTTTGGAGATATTACTATGTATTTTATATATGTTCTTAGAGGTCTCCTGTTGTAATACTTAAAGATATTCCAGTGGTATATGAATGATCTCACTGGCACATGTTACTGCCACATTCATCTTCCCAGGAGAGCTTTTGTTTTGGTACGTAGGGGATGTTTTTAATATTCTTATTGGGAGTAAGAAAACAGATGGACTATTTAAGAGGAGTGCATAGTCACGTAGGACAGGAAAAAGAACTTCAGTTTGATATGCAATTAATTGGGGAATCTGTCAATTATTTTAAAAATGCATGGAGGGAGGGAGGATTTCCTGCTTGTGAAGAAAGCAATGCTCGAAAACAGAAACATAAACTTCATCCTCTCACATCTACTGGAAAAAGAAGAGTGGCACACTATTAGAGAGAGTACAAGACTGAACAGTGCAGTCACTTTATACAAAATGGGAAAAAAAAGATGGATGAATACTTTATACAGTGTTTCTGCTACCACAGGTGATATTAATGCAGAACTAGAAAACTGATACCACAGCTCAATGTGTATATATATATATATATATATTAGCAGTCCTGTTTTGTCTGGAGAGGCAAAATATAAAAAAAGCTTACATAAAATTTCTTTCTGCCTCATTTCTCTGCACTCAGTTTTAATACTTGGATTCCTAACATTGTATGGGTCCATATCCACATTTCATAGATTAGTAGAGTAAAAATTTACATTTTCTGCTCCAAAGATAGAAAGTCAGCAAAGCACAAAATGCATCTCCGGCTCTGAGTTCCCTTTACTTCCAACTGTGAAGCACTTCTACCACATTTTGAGGTTTGGTTGTTTGGTTGTTTGGTTGGTTTTGCCTCCACGCTTTATTTCGGTATAGTTCACAGTTGGATGTAGACAAAATCAGGTGTTATCCCTCTGACGCAGATAAACCAGAGCAGGAAAGACATCCTTCCTCACCTCATCTTTTGGAGTGCAAAAAAATACTCACTAATGAGGCAACCCAGTGGCCAGGAGCTCCAGATTGGTTTGGACAGATATCTGAGGGCTGCACAGCCTGATGACCTTCCCTGCTAATCCCAAGTATTTCCTTCTCTCAAGGATGTCTTCCTAAGGGCTCTTTTCTCCTCTGGTTCTCCCATTTCCTCTCCCTCTTGGATGCACCCTCTATCGCCACTCATCAGCAGCAGGGTTGGATTCCACTCCTGCAGTGAGAGAATGAGATTATTTCCTCCTCCATCTCCTCTTCCTCTTCCCCCACTGCTGCCAACTCCTGCAGCGGTCAGTGTTTTTTTCTTAAAGCCTCAGGTGCAGGAATTATGTGATTACACAGGAATTTCATCTTCCATTGAAAAGAAAATGTTCCTAGCTACTGCAAACTCAGTGCAACATAAGACAAATATAAATAATGATCCACCTTCAAATGTGGGGAAAAGGTTGCTTCAATTTCTGAATGCTTGGACTTGAGAGTAAGTTCCCTGTTCTGTCTCCTTTCACATGTAGTGGTACTTGGTATAGTTGACACTGGGTATAGCTAAAAATCTGTAGCCATCCAGCTGGAGCACTCAGCTCTGGGGTGGGAGGAAAGAATCAGTCCAAAGTACATTTTTGTCTGAGCTGCTCAGGGCAGGAATGCCTGTGAAAAGGGAAGAGGCACGAGAAAAGAAACTGAAGACTCTGATGGCTCTGGATCCCTCATACCCAAAATGACATAGAAATACTAGAACTTCAGTAGCCCCTCTTTTTAGTAAAATAACCTGTATAAATAGGACCTTGTAGTAGTAGTATCAATTGATACTCTGATCTTCAGACCTTTTTTATTGCCGCATACTTTGGAGCTATCACTGTTCCAGCCAGTTGACAGAAATGCTGATAACCAGCTGGAGGATGATTCATAATTATTAAAAGCTCAGAGATGATGGGAGGAAAGACATCTCTGCCTTAACTCACAGGGACAGTCACCTTTCACCTATATTTACTGACTATTTTTCTGGATGAAAACAACTGAGGCAAAAATAAAGTTCCACCTTTCTATGGGTTTCAGAAGAGTGTAATTTCTATGGAAAGTAGTTACAGAATAGATGTCATATTCACACCAAGTAGTTTACACAAAGTTAATGGAAACATCAGCTTAAAACACTATATAAAGTCATCACAAGTAAGTAAAATTAAATTTGGCTTGTTTTACAAAGTCAAAGAGGGAAAGAGCAAGAGAAAAGTCAGACTCGGTTAAGGAGTATTCAGTGATTTACCATAAGCTGATTGCAGTTCAATGCTAGAATGATGTCAGCTCCAAAAAATCTAGACTGGATGGGCAGAAGCTAAGAGAAAAGACCCAGCCAGCAACCAATTATCATACCACTGCTCACTCACTCCTTCACCAGTGGGATTGGGAGAGAATTGGAAGGGTAAAAGCTGGAGAATTCCTGGGTTGAGATAAAGACAGTTTACTAGGTAAAGCAAAAGCCACTCACATAAGCAAAGCAAAACAAGAAAAAGATGAGTCACTGCTTCCCAGGGGCAGGCAGGTGTTCAGCCATGTCCAGGACAGCAAGGCTCCATCAGATGTAATGGTTACTTGGGAAGACAAGTGCTGTCCCTCTTTCTTCCCCCCACTTTTTTTACTGAGCATGATGTCATGTGGTCTGGACTATCCCTTTGGTCAGTTTGGATCACCTGTCCTGGCTGTGTCTTCTCTCAATCTCCTATGCACCCCCAGCCTCCCTGCCAGCGTGGCAGCATGAGAAGCAGAAAAGCCCTTGGCTCTGTGTAAGCACTGCTCAGCAATAACAAAAACATCACTGTATTTGCAGCCCTGTGTTCAGCAGAAATCCAAATCATAGCCCCATACCAGCCACGGTGAAGAAAACTAACTCTACCCTGGCCAAAACCAGCACAATCCAAGCTCCTAAATAAGGACTATTTAAGAGAATATTCAACTGTGAGCATTACTTGAGAGTCTAGCCACTTGCATGCCTACTCCACACTAACTGGTAGAGAGAACTCAAAAGTTTTAAGTATCTGCAACATGATACAGACTTTTTACTGTAGGAAGCGTGCCCAAGTTGAGATCAGGTTAGAAATTACTGGGGTTCATTGTGTAATAGATATTGAGGTATGTATTAATCACACCCATTTCAGTTCCTGTTATCCAGGTGCAATGGATCATCACTAATACCTGAAGGGTCAGCAGGACATTAAAGGTTATGCCTCTGTGGAATTTATCATTTCTCATTGCAAATATCTCTGAATTGGAGACATGGCATGGAGTCCCCCTCTGTGGATAAACAGGCGATGCGGGTTCCCAGAAGAGTGAACCGGTCAGCAGTGATAAATCAACTTTAAAACACAACAGTCCAAACACTAAAGCAGGATGAAGTGGTCTGTGTACCATGCAAGGAGGTTAAAAGTATGCATATCATGTGCTGTGACTGATGGTTACTGAATGGGGAGATTCTTTCTTATTACCTTTTCTTGGAATGAATACTCTCTCTGTTGTCATTGGTTGCATTTGCAAGAAGCTTTTGTTCCCAGATATTTATTCTCAGCCCTGTACTTCTTGTGTAAGTACTCTTCCTCAAATGTGATCCTAGCCTTTATGCAATGATTAAGAGTTTTTTCAGGCTGCTTGGCTTGCTAGTTGTTCTTGACAGTCACGTTTCAGCTTTCTGAATATGCACATGTTCATCTCATGACTTCTAGTAACGTCCCCTGGTAGCTTCCGGTTTTGCTGAGCTTCCCCAGGCTGCTAGGGCATTTTGTCAAGAGTGAAGACTCACAGTCTTCAAAAGAAAGATTTCCAGCTCACCCCTGTGGAAGCACTTTCTACTTGTCAATGTCTTTCATCACCCTCCCAGCTCTGAGAGGTGGCGATGTCATCCAAGAGCAGCAAGAAGGGAAGTGGTCTCTTGAGATTGCACTCCAGTGCCATCAGAGATGCCTGCAAAAGTGTGCCTGCATTTTCTCTCTCACTGACAATGTCGTCTCACACATTTTGGGGTTGAGAGAACCACAAGTGAAACTGGAATATTTTCCCACTAGCATGAAAGGAGCAGGACTCTTGCAAAAAACTCTAGCAAATTCCTTTGCTACTTTAAAAGCAAGTAACAACACATTTGAAAAGAAAAATTCACCCATTTAATAAAAATCCCGTAAATCTTGTTTACTTTGCTAGCATGATTAGAGTTGTTATGTTAGCAGGAGGAAGATGAGCAGCATGCAGCAGTATTCATGTCCCTCTGCATTTGAATTTTCTGTAACATATACATTTTCTTCGCTGAGAAATTGAAGGCTTTTTTTAAAAAGAATTCTTTTTTGTTCCACATAAAAAACCCAGAAAAACTACAGATGATAGGTTGGCAATAGTGACCAGCATGGGATAGTTACCTCTTTAACTCAGTTCAGAGATACAGAAGGATCTGTCGCATCTGTGTCTCCTGCATACAGGAAGGAACAGACCGTGGACATGTGCATTTGGTTGTCAGACCACTGCAGGAGTGCTGCTGCTGGTACTCAAACAAAATTGTTTGTCAACATGATTTTGAGTCCCTAATTGTACTCAACCAAATTTGGTCTCTTCACCTCAAGAAATTGTGTCCATATACCTTCTATTCTTTCTCTCTAGGGCCTGGGCCTTAATGCTAAGATTTGTAGCTTGCAATTTGTCCCCGCCTCAGTCTTTGTGTGGTCCTCAAAAACAGGGAAGGAAACCCCTTTTTAAATTTTGTTGCCATCAAGATCCCTGATCTTGTTCAGGACTCCAGAAATCCTGGGCTCAAGAATGTGGAGCTGAGTGCGGCTCAGATACATTGTTGGAGGTGAAACAGTAGCTACAGATATCACCTGCTTAGGGTACTGTGTCAGTGCTATCCCCTGGCTTTGCTGTTTCCAGCCAGATTTGCAGAAGCAACAGGAAAGTTAGCAAAGCAAGGCAAACAGGGCTGGGTTATTTTTGTTACACTCAGTTTCCTTGCAGCTGGTCAAAGCACTCAGTACCTTCCAAATCTGACCAGATAGAAATGCAAGTGAAAACTGAACTTGGAGTCAGCACCTGACAAGCCTGGAGCAGTGTCTTGTGTTTGATGCCCTTTGTTCCGCCCTGTTTCATCAGCAAGAGCAAACAGCCTTTTGTGCACACTCAAACCATAAGATGCAAGTGCAAAGCCAGAAGATCTCACCTATTTTTAACATCTCCCAAACTCCAGAGCAAGACCCCAAGGGAGGACATTATGCAGGACAATGGGGTCATGCCAGCCAGGAAGCCCCAGGACAGCAGGGGCTGTAGCCAGGGCCCCACTGGGTGGCTGCAGAGCAGGAAGACCAAAGGGCAAAGAGCTGCTGAGCTGAGCTGAGCCTTCAGCCCTGGGCAGTCCTCAGGGGTCCTGGCCCTCTCCCTGCCATGGTGTCTGCCATGTCTGTACCTGTGCTGCTTGCCTCCCTGCAGAGAGCTCCCAGGGGACAGCAAACTGCCCAGCCCTGCAAGCTCAACACTGCAAGGAGCAGAGAGATAATCTGATTTAAGGAGCTGTTACTGGTACCAGTGAGCACACTGCAGTGGCCGCTCCCTGCATACTTACTCTGCATCTGCTCATGAAAAATACCACCTAAACTAGACTTGGGCCATTAACTTTGCCTGGTGCTCTTGAACTGGGATTTATTTCTTTTTATTACATACAGTTTTCCAAAGGGGCAAATAATTGCTGTTCCATCTTGAAATTAAAAAAACAAAAAAGACATGATCAACTTTCTTTTCATGCATAGTTTTCTTGTATGATTTAGCATTTGTTTCCTCTCTTCTCTCCTGACGGGAAATGTGGGGCAGGGACCCAACACAACATCTGGGAAGCTGCTGTAGTCCCATGGCTGAGCTGGATCATCAGCTCAGGTGCCACAGGAGCTGGAAGGAGAGATGGCTGCCCCCATGTCATCCATCATGGAAAAAAAAATGCCCAGAGCATCTCCCACATGGCCCTTTACTCAGAACATCCCAATATGTTGTTAGCTGTGGAGCAGGGCTTTGAGCTTAGGTTTATTGTGAGCAACCAAAGGCATGCTTACCATTTTCTGTAATAGCAGTGGAGTTTAAATGAATGATTATAATAATAACTATGGAGCGTGTTTCTGAGGCTTTACTACACGTAAACACAATCATAAGCGTAATCAATGTCAATGACTTCCATTTAATTCTCAGACAAAGTTTGCTTTTAAATACCACACCAGATTTGACACGGTCAATGATAAATGGAATGCAATTAGTTCTACTATTTGCTTTGATGATATGCTAAATTATTTCTTACAACAGACCATTTATAATCCGAAGCTAATGGTTACACTCTTGCATTTAACAAGTCTAATGTATCTTAAACCGTGGCAAACTGATAAGTTTCAAAATTAGATACTAAAGGCTAGAAATAAGTGATTCCATGAATGAGTTTCAGCTAATAAATCTTTGTCAATGCTCAAGTCATAAAATCCTAAATTAGAAGAGTTTTGTATATATTTCTCATAATTGCACAAACAAAAAAAATAATTATGCTGCCTCTAAGTGATTTGCAGTTAGTTAATGGATATTTAATCTTAAGGAAGATTTTCAAATTTAAATGTTCTTATAGCATTTTTAACATAATGCGTCTTCTAATTGTTAACAAGACAATTACTATGGTTTTTTTCCCTCCAGAAATTTATTATGACTTTACTGTGATAATTGAAAAATTAACAAAGAGAGTGCAGTACTTCAGAAGACAAAAGTAATTTCCTAATTTTTCACTTTGTGTTGGTTTTGCATGGCCTGTTTTTGGCAACAGAGAAGCCACAGAGGTGGCTTCTGTGAGAAGCTGCTGGAAGCTTCCACCATGCCTAGCAGAGCCAACCCCTGATGGTTTTGAAGATAGGCATGCTGCTGGCCAAGGCTGGGCCAATTAGAAATGATGGTAATGCCTCTGTGATAACAGATTTAAGAAGAAATCAAAACAAAGGTGTGGGGCACAGTTCTAATTCCAGCCAGAGAGGAGAAGGAGATGAGAACATGTGAGGCAAACAACATGGAGACACCAAGTCAGTGGTGAAGGAGGGCAGGAGGTGCTCCAGGCACCAGAGCCGAGATTCCTCTGCAGGCTGTGGTGAGACCATGGTGAAGCAGCTGTGCCCCTGCAGCCCGTGGATCCATGAGGGATGCACNCTCATGAACCCTCTGTTAAATTTTCCTCTACTCTGTCCAGCTGTAGCAGGGGAGGGTGAGTGAGCAGCTTTCGTGGGTGCCTGGCATTTGGCCAGTGTCAAACCACGACACACTTATATTCAAATTTCCTCCTATCATCAAAAGGCAGATCTGTCCCATCTTGATTTATTTTATTCAAAATTTCAAAATAATGCAGGCAGCAAATTCTGGTTGTTGTTAGAGAAAATTCTTTCATAACATGAAGGGTTACAGAAATAGGCAATTAATTCCTTCTTCTGTGTTTACCTTAATAACAGCAAGCCAGGCCTACACCGGGTTGATCTACCCCAGTCACCCTGCACACACTCATCTGCTCCCTCCCAAACACCTCCTGCTCTCCCCATTCTTCCTCCCTTCCTCCACCCACACCTGGCTGCGGCCCCTCTGGGCACATCCCTAAATCTTACGCTCTTCTGCCATTTCCCTAATGTTCTTTCTATTTATCTAATTTCTCAGAGATTTTTCCTCACCCTAGTACCTTCTCCCATTTTCTGAGCTCCATGTCTTCTTGCTTCTTGTGTGCAGGGGTTATTCTGCTCAACAGTTCAATCCCCCTGAAGATGATAGAAGGAGTTGACACTGGGGATGAAGGGAAACTTAGAAAATATACCAGTGTTTCATGATGAAGACTTTAAAACATCACAAATATCATACTGGTCTCAGTAAAATCTTAAAGTTAGCAACCATGGGTTGCCTGCCCCTTCTGCCAAGGACTATGTAGAAATGAAAAGGGCATCTTAGCATTTTTCCTTCTGAGAAAAAGAATTCAAATAATCCTTTCTATTTTGCTGTCCATACAATGTCCATACAATCTGTTAATTTTGAATAAAAACAGCTGCAACAGGGAGATTTGACTTGGGAAATTCCATTTGCAGGACCACAGCTAATACACTGCTGTGTTTGGTAGCCTTTATTTTAAGGCTCTGCCTCATTATTTTCTTTGTAAACTGTCTGGTCTCTAAATTCTGATCAGAAGTATGTTCATCATCCAGATGATATCTTGTCTTCTGCCAACACTTTAGCTGGGATAACATTTCCCTTGAGGATCTCTGTCTAGATAAAAGAGACCTCCACAAATTCTGCATGACTGGCCTAGGGCTGCCTGAAGCTGCAAGCTCTGCTTAACTCTGCCCCTACACTCCATAGTATGTATTCATTGCTCCTGCACTTATCTTAGCAAGATTCTTAAAGATTTTTGACAGATGATACATACCTTCATACCTTTGGTTTTCCAACAGAAATATCAGAAAGTGGCAGAGAACTGCTTCTTTTTCAGTTTGAGGAAAGCTGCAGACACTACTATTAACAGTCTATCATTTCAGCAAAGGCAGTCCATCATACTTTCTATACCTTCCACTCAGCTCCAGTCGAATACGGCTGTGATTTTAGCACTACAAAGTCTCTGCATTTCTCCAGCGTAGCACTCACCTTTTTCTAGGGAGTCATGTTAAAATGACCCACCTGCAGAAGGTTTTGTCTGCAGCTTTTTCTTCCAAGTAAAAAAGGATTTATTTAGCAAATAAGAGTCCTCTTCTTTTGAGGGGCAGGCACTTGGTAAAACCCATTCTGCTCATCATCTTTTTCTGCAGCCAAGTGGCTGCTTGCACCAAGGTGAAGTATCAGCAGGAGGTCAGTGATGATCTGCTCTGTTTAGCCAAACAGCACTGGCTTGGACCAGCCTCAGCATACACTGTCTTCTCCCTGGCCAGTCCTTGGCAGGCTACAGGGGGGCAAGGGGTGTTAGGAGACATGGAGGGAACCTGAGGCTGTGGAGGAGGAGGGAGACAAGGATGGGAGGTGAGATAGGATTTCTGCACAAGTTGTGGGAAGCAGACACGGTTACTGCTGCTGTCCATGGGGAAAATGTCTCCTCCTACCATACCTTCGATGAGCTTCTATGGGACAATGACACCACAAAGCCATGCAGTTCATGTACCATTACCCTTTGCCAGAACCCCATAGGGGAGATCTAAATTGTGCATTCACATGGCATGCTTAATGACCCCATGCATGAAGTATAAAATAAAGGTACTAATAAATAGCTACAGTGAAATCCCTCAGGACACTGATGAGAGAGCAGGCAGCTCTGCTTCCTGCAAGACAGGCGCCGATTTCCTCCGATGGCAGTACCAAGCTGTCACTGCGGCTGCTTGCCTTAGCACGAGATGCCAGCTGCATGATACTATTAGCATTCCTCATCAGCCACGGCTTATGTCTCTCTGTGCACAGTGTTGGAAACCAGGTCATTCTCTTGGCTCATCCTCCTCTGATAACTCCTCTTTTCTTTCACTGCCGGGAAGCCGAGGATAGTGTAATTAGTTTTCACTAATGTTCAGTTCTATGTGGAACTGCTTTTGTGCCAAGCCAAAAATGAAGTTTTCACATAGTTTGCATGCCCTAAGAGGAGGAAAACCGGAGACAAATTTGGGAGGCACCTATTTTCCTTGTGTTATAATGATTCAGCTGATACTTTTCAAAATACCACAGAGAATACAAATGACATGTTAAACTTCCAGTACTCACCAAACAGAGAATAAATGAATGTGATTCCAATGAAAATACGAAGTCAAATACTTACCCATGCCAGATAACAACTGGTACTGCAAGGCTGTCAAAACAAGCAACTTGAAATCATGCCCTTAAGTAGGAAAGCTGCCCAAAGTAGTATTTAACTGCTTGGGGTTTGCAGGCAGATCAGAGACCTGATATTCCAAAGAAGCTGCAGGGGAAGATAAAAATGAAAAATTCAACCCAAATCCCAGATAAGAAGTTCAGGTTTTCTTAATAATAATACAGTGGAAGTGATGACTTCTAAACCTGTGAGGAATAAATTTTGAAAGGCTTGTATAGGGCATGATACAGAGAGATAAAGCAACAAACTTTATTAAAGGGTAAGTGATTTTGGGCTGTGGGCATAAACACAAATGCCCACAAAAATTATCTGGTTGGTACAGTGAGGCTTGTATACTGGTGGAGTAACTGTATCATTAATTAAAGCTGCATTAATGTGCTTGACTGATGCTCTGAAACTGTCACTGTAATGGCAGTCACAGCACCAACTGAAGCAACTAAGCTGTGAGATGAGGAGCTACTAGTTACAGAAGCTCCTTGTCTGGCATATGCTTGAAATTTGATTTGTTGGTACACTATTAAAAATAACATGATTTAAATAATAATACACTCCCATCCCCCAGTGTTTACTATCCACTGCAGTAATGGCAAAATCAACCAAATTATAAATAGTATTTTAGGAGATAAAATATGAAGCAGAAAATGCATTAGCAGTCATTCATATCCTCTCATCACCAGGGGAGCTCTTTGGAAAGAAGCACACCAAGTTTCAAGCTACTACATTGTATTTTGGGAGGCTGGGAAAGATCAAAGTCACCCTTAAATTACAGTTGGATGTGATCACACTAGAAACATTTAAATATCTCTTTTGCAATGATTTAAGTTAAGAAGTCCTAAACATGGCATATAAGCTGTCCAGACCTCTGAAAACACAGATCTGTTAGGTGAGAGTTACAGCTCACTGGGAGAAAAATATCAGCCAGGAAAGTTTGCAAATAGATATAGGGGGAATACTTGTGCTCCTAAAACAAGAGAAGCATTAAAAAAAAAAAAAAAATCATACTCAAGCATAGATGATCCTGGCTGCCCAAATTCAGCAGAGTAATTTTACAGGAGCTTCAGATACATCAGCATTATTAAAATAGGATTTGGCCCAGAAGGCATGCATCCCTCAAACTTGTCATAACATTTCCAGATATAATAGAAGCCTAAGGTCAAACTGTACTTCAGATATGTGGTGTCAGTTACAGATATATTTGTCTTATTTTTCAACATCATCTCTTGCAAGCCATCAGGTTTCAAATAAATCCTGAAGAAATAACTCATTTTGGTAAGTTCAGTGACCTATTACCTGTTTTCTGAAGTGGTTAATTTAATAAAAGCTACCTCAATGTTATCCATAATCAGCACCAGTGTGATAATGGACATCACCTCAATCCTCTATGTTGTGTGAAAACAGTACTTTGGTTCACAATAGGGAAATCACAATTTTGTACGTATACAAGACCAATACTAAGGACTTAATGGCTACAATGATGCACAAAGAATTGATTCANTCTAGCAGGCCATTGATCAGTTACTAGCACTTTAAGCTGAGTAGAGACTTCCATGGCAGGATAAGGTGACAATAGCAGGGGAGGCAGACTGTAAAAATCCTCCCAGCCATAGTAACACGCACTGAAGGACAGCTCGAGTTTGCATATTAGATTCTTTGTTTTNAGTGGTTAATTTAATAAAAGCTACCTCAATGTTATCCATAATCAGCACCAGTGTGATAATGGACATCACCTCAATCCTCTATGTTGTGTGAAAACAGTACTTTGGTTCACAATAGGGAAATCACAATTTTGTACGTATACAAGACCAATACTAAGGACTTAATGGCTACAATGATGCACAAAGAATTGATTCAAAGAATCCCTGGACAGGAATACTTCCTTGATTTTTTTCCAGATTTGAGCCTGGAATATCAATTGTGCTAAAATGCAACTTGCAGCAATGAGCATTTTACCATGACTGGGCTTTTCTTATGCATTGCAAAAAGTGAGATAAAGGAGCTTCTCTGACACTGTTAGGCCCATATTCTTGTAGTCTACATGTGTTGATGATATTTAGACTATGGAAACATGGACAGTATAAGTGATGGTCTTCTGTAATGCAGCTACTGAGCTGTTAGGAAGAAACCTAAACCTTGCACTTGCCTCCTCCCATAAATTAAACAGTGCCTGTTCATCACTGGAGGTGCAGAGTTAAGTACCCTCCAGTTAGATCTTTCAGTAAAGGGAATCATTCTGCTTTANTCTCTGCTAGCATGTTTAGTAGGAAGAATTCTAGACCATTCATGTCTCACAAAAATGTTGCTGAAAGAGTCTGTGATTGTCTTTAGGATCCTAAAAATGTAGTTGTAACAGCAAGATCTGTCTACTTTCATGTGCTTTTTCAGTAAGAGAATATTTTATATGCACATCAGCTTCATTTGCCTCTGGCTTATTGCAGTTACACATCTA
>VYZR01095701.1:5512-20792 GCA_013400675.1 Oxylabes madagascariensis
TTTTTTTTTTTTTTTTTTTTTTTTTTGGGGAGGATTTTATTTTTGTTTTATTTTGGGGATTTTTTTGGTTCTTTGTTTGTTTTTGTTTTGCTTTGCTTTGCTTTGCTTTTCTTTTGTGCTTTTGGTTTGGGGATTTTGCTGGATTTTTGTTGTGGTGTTGAGTTAAGCCCAATGAGGAATTATCAAGTGCAAGATCAAATCTTAAATCAGGGCCAAATTCTGAAGAGGCGCTGTGTTTTGGGTCAGTAGAACCAGCACCACTCTTGTTAGTGGGACCGTTTGTGTTACACTGAAGGACACTGAAAAATGGGACAGCAGAAATATGACGTGGAAAATTTCACAGTGGGTGGTGGGTCCCTGGCCAAGGTTGCCCGGAGAAGCTGTGGCTGCCCCTGGATCCCTGGAAGTGTCCAAGGCCAGGCTGGACATGGCTTGGATCAACCTGGGACAGTGGAAGATGACTCTGTCCATGGCAGGGGGTGGAACTGATGATGGTCTTTAAGATCCCTTCCAACCAAAGCATTCCATGATTTACATTATCCCAAGACATGATCCTAAGAGATCATTTAAAGGAGGGAAGCACCATCTTCTGTGTGCCAGCAAGGAAACCTCGAGGCTGCCTTTTTTCAGGCAGAAATGACATCTCCAGGCTGGGACTGCTCTCCCAGCTGTGTTTTGTCTTCTTATCTGTGCACACTCTGGGTAAAAATTCCAAGCAGCAAGGACCAGGAGAGTTCCCTAGGAAGAGGGATGTTTTACTGCAGACACAAGAGCAGTGCTAGCCTAAAGCCTTGGATTCACTGTCCCAATTATGGGAAGACCTGGGATCTTTACTGAAGAGAACACTCACATCACTAGATTATAGGATTGGCTCAGAACTCACCCTCAGCTGCCTGGGCTCCTCTGCACTGTTATTTATTGCTCCCCATCAGTCATAGCTTTTCTGGAATTACTCATGGCTGACATTTCTGATGCAATAAAGCCACAGATAACCTGTGAAATGAAATCAGGGTTTTCCTGTTGGGACATGTACTGTCCCCACTGTCTATCCGTCTCCATTTAAGCAGCGCATGCTGGCACAGGCACGGATAATGGGGCTGGGATTACAAGTCAGACAAAGTATTCCAGTGTATTTTTCTTGGAAGGAGAAGAGGAATATTTTCACACCTGAGTCGTGCAAAACCCAGCTGGACCATCAGAAATACACAGAACCCGCACTCCTGCCAGGCCCATCTCCTTGGCCTTTCGAACCGGTGAATTGTCTTGCATCAGTATCACTCCCTACAACTCTCTGAAAGGAGGCTGGAGCCAGGGTAGGGTCGGTCTCTTCTCCCAGGTAACAAGCAACAGGATAAGAGAAAACAGCCTCAAGTTGCACCAGGAGAGGTTTATGTTTACGTTGGTTTATGTTCCTTTCACTGAAGGAGTGGTCAGGAATTGGAACAGGCTGCCCAGGGCAGTGGTGGAGTTAAGCATCCCTGGAGGTGTTCAAGAGGCAGGTGACTGAATGGGACATTTGGGGACACGGTTTGGAGGTGAACACAGTGGTGCTGGGTTAATGGCTGGACTCAATAATCTTAGAGGTATTTCCCAACCTTAAGGATTTTATGGTTCTACAACACAACAACAACAACTACAAAAAGATCTTTAGTCAGCACAGAGTCGATGTTCATTTGCAGCCCAGGACACTGAGGCTGAAGGAGAGCCTTGGAAACCCTGCTGTGGTAAGGCATTAGTCAGTATGTCTGCATATCACACTGCCAAGCCTTTAAAAAATATGGCTTGTGTGTTATGATTTGAAGTGCATTTACACATGATTTTAATTTAACTCCTTTGTTAGGGTCACTTCCAGCATGGATCATTAATTTGTCAAGAGAAGACAGAAGTGATTGCTGTGACTGCTATAGTCCTGCACAGCTGGAGAGTCAGAGATGTCTACCACAAAGTTTATCTTCCTGAGAAATGCCTGTGTATAATAGGCACTGTGATGTATTTACAGATAGAAATCCCTGTTTTGCAAAATCTTCCTAATATCAATGTAAATATGAAAGAACAAGAAGCACAATGATGAATGTATTGTGTGTGTTTGTGCAGGTGCCTTTATGCAAAATCAGGAATATAATTCTGGACATTCCAGAAGGCATTTAGTCCCTATCTCCACACCACAGCAGGGTGCTTTTCTCCTTCTTGATCGACCTTTAACCTGATACAAACTGAAATATTTTTTTTTGTTGAGAGTTGTGTTTGAGGTAGCATGTGAAAAATGGTACTTGTGCAGGAAATTTGAGGCTCACAGCAAGGAATAAAAGGGAAGCAAATTACCAAAGAATGGCTCATTCCAACAGCAATTCCCATGCAGAGCACTAAATGAGATATTACAACTAATTCTCTGTGTCACATGGCATGTACAGAGGCAGCAGGGCTGGAGTTCAAACTAGATGAATTCTGACTCCTCCTAACTCCAAAGTGCTTGGATTTGGTAACCTTTGTGCGGGTTTCAGGCAGGCTGCTGTGTGGAATTGCACAGGTTTTTATAAAAAAAAGGACATGACAACTTTTTTTCTGCATAGTATGCAATTTTTTCCTCCAGTGAGCAGGCAAAGGCAGGATGCTAAAAATCTCCATGTCAAGAGCTGCAGACATTGTAGCACTTGAGGTGATTTCAAAGTTTTATCTGCTACACTCCTCAATTGAAGGTGTGGAAGTGATGATACCCAGGAGCTTAAACTAAGCTTAAAATCTCCTTTAATTAAAATTTATTTAATTTTAGGCTAGATATTCACAGGGGCAATGAAGAGGACATATGCTTATGTAGAATGTGCCACTCACAGCGGATGTAGAAAAAAGGACAAATTCAGTTCAAGTAAGTAAAAGAAGGACATTTAAAATGATCATGGAAACAGAGTTTATTTTAAGAAGTAAGGAATAGAATCATAAAACCATTTAGTAAAGAGTTTGTTTAACTTGGCAAAGCAAATCTGGAAGATATCATTCTATCTGTGAAAATATGTTGCAAGAGTAAATACCAGTGAGGAATCTCTCAATAGTAATGGGCAGTGACAGCACAGGAACAAAAGAGTATAAGGCATTGAGAGGTAAATTTGCATTTAAAAATAGAAGTAGGTTCCTCCTTAGATAATAAACTGGAAGATCCTTGCAATAGAACTGGAAAGAGAACATTTAATATTTCCATTCAATACTATATTCATGATTTTTTTCCCCAAGTGGCCAAAATTATATTATGAATTTTATTTATTTATTTATTTAATAGTTTGGGGGATAGTTAAGGTGGTCAACATCTCTTTTACAGTATAGAAAAGGGTGAGAAAGTACACATGAAAAACCTAGAGGGTTTTCCATCAGAGGAGTGGGATTCTGTAATGAGTTTCTTAGGGGAACAATGGGATAAGAAATGTCATGTGCTTGAAGTGAGGGTTAAAACTTGAACAAAAAGTGTTATGTCATATGAAACTGCCTGATCAAGTTGTACTTTAGGAATCAGGATGGAATTTTTATTGTCAAATCATAATTCTTTTCCTAGTGGGAAACTTAGCAGTTGTGGGATGGGCCAGAAGAGGTGGGTGGTCATCGGGAACTCAGAGACTCAGAGACATCTTCCCACAGTGAAGGTGGTGACAATGGATGTAAGAAGAACTTACATGAAGGGATTCTGTGTCAATAGAATGTTTATATGTCTGGTCAATAGTGAGGTTTTAGTCTGTTACTAATTTTTTGCATCTGGTAGAATTGAAATTGGGCATCAAAGCTGAATTGTCAATGTAAGGAAGGCCTAGGCATACCAGGGATGATGATGCTACAAAAGGTCTTTAATTATGTAGATATTAGGCCACAGATCTACTGTTTTAGCTTTTTTTTTAAATTCATATTTACATCAACTAAGGAAAACTAAGGAGGCGTCTTTTGACCTGAGTCCATGCTCAATAGAGTAATTGAATTGCAGCTTAAGCGAAAATGTTTTTCATTCAGGTTGTTCCAAATAAGCACAAAATACGATGTCTGTCCATAAGATTGTTTGGTTTTGAAGGGGAAAATACCAAAAGCAGCCCTTCACATATAAGCCTTGTGTGAAGCCAGCATTTCCCTTGCAAGTTTTAAAACAAATCTCCACACTACCTTTCACGGATCTTCACATTGCCTCTCCAATAGTAGCAGATAAATACAATATTAGTTTTTCACCACTGCTCTCCTGGGCAGGAACCCTTCTGACAGTTTAGGGGTTAGAGGGTCTATCACCAAGATACTTTTCACCTCTAAGCCTTAAATTTTAAACTGAATTTATGTTAGTATCTAGTGTACATAGTAAATGTATCCAAGAGTTTGTCATTGCCACTCAAAGGTGACAGCTGTGAATTACAAGACTCAGGTAATTAGAAGTCCTACCCCCCACGTAACTCTGGTTGCTTGCTCTAACAATAGCTTTCCAAAACTCAACTGGCTGCTCTGCAGGAAAGAAGGAGGAGGTAGGAAAGGTGAAAGGAGAGCAGGAAAAAGCAGGAAGAGAAACGTGGAGAGGGTAGGAGAGATTTGGGAAAAGGAGCACAGGACTTTGCATGTCTCTATGGAAAGAAGGAGGGATAAATTGCCTCATATCTCCCACACCAGTCTTGGTCTTTGCAACTGAAGGGTTTGTGTTAATACATCTCCATTAAAAATGAAGAGGATCAGCTCAAGACAAGCTATTCCCTATTCCATTGTTCCCTCAGAAGTTAACATTGTTCAGATAAGTGCAGGAGATCCAGCAGTGTTCCTGTCATGCTTCTCAAGCACTGCAGAGAGATCTGATCCCAGCACTGGTACTGTCAAACAAAACCTGCCCTGCTTGTGTCACATATGGATTTATTTTCCCTCCTAACGACTAACGGGACCTGCGACATAAGCGATGATTTACACGACACAGGCACCAGCAGAGAGGAGCTGCCAGCCACGTCTCCAAGGGACCAATCCTGTCCCCACTCCGCCTTATTTAACATGTGAGTGGTGTCACCTCTATCAGCAGAGCTTGTCTGCTGTGACATTCGAGTGAGTGATGGCCGTGTCAGCGCCCAGGCCAGCCCGCTCTGCTGTCGCGTCGCGCTCTTGGCCGCCGCTGCGCGTCTGATGGGAAAGGGGGACAAAATTCTTCCACATGCTTTGTTAGCAGGAATCTGGTGAGCAAAGAGTTAAATGGCTTGAGGTGCTGCTGGGTGTTTGTGTGGTAGTATGCATGTGTATGTATGTATATGAATGTCTGTGTGTGTGTATATACATGTATTTAAAAAAAAAAATATATATATATATGTATACATATACAGGGACCTTGGTTTGGCTGTAGGACCTCGTGCCCGCAGGCCACAGTCGCATTATCATCTGGAAATTGGATAACGACAGCACAATGACAAATCCAGGTTGCCTGCAATAAGGTGCTAATCCCTTTGCTTTAATATCGGAGCAGCGTGTAATGATGTTTGGACATCACTCCAGTTTACTGACGACCCCACTGGGGCCGGCAATAGAAGCGTACAACTGTCTAACAAGCCATCAGGTGACCGCCGTCGTCAAAGCAACGGGGGATGCAATCTAATCTTCCCTCCATCCCTTCCAGCTCCCAATAAGGACCAGATTATAGAAGTGGCCCATCAATGCTTGGTAACTCGAATCAATTAACGTTAATTCGCACAATGCTATGATGTATTGTGATCACTTTCATTTCGGAGAAGGGGGAAGAAATTGCTATAATTCACCTAAAATGAGGTTGTCTATGGTGCTGAGGTATTAATTGGGTGTCCATATTAAATGGAAAAGGAGCACGGTAGTGAAGGAAAAGTGGATGAGTGACTCTCTTGGCTGCTATTGACCTATCAGAAGAAGACAGTGCCCTTTTCCTTTGCTTTTATCTATTACAGTTTTCCCTATTGCGTGTCAAGTTGATGTATTATAAAAAATTCATTTGGTGACCTTCCACCCCCCTAGCAGATTAAACAATTTCACTGGGATGGCATCATTAACAGGGCCTTGCATTTAATGATGATTTCTCTAAAAGGCCACGGAGATTCGATTTTAAGCTAACAGATTTATTGCACTATTATAACATATCGTAAAAAACTGTACCACCTACGGTCTGGTTTTAGGATAGAAACTGTTTAAGAGTTTATGTGGAGCTTAAAGTGGTATTACCTTGGGATACGCAGCACGCCAAAGCTCTGACCTCCGGCGGGATGCTGTTTACATTTAATAAAAGACATTTCTCTGACAGTAAACTTGGGGAGTGTGTTATGGAGGAGGCCTGGCTTAGCTCCTCGCCACTGGCTTTGTAAATAGGGGCATTTCCACTGATCTACAGCGATTAATGGAAGTCACTAATGAACCTGGAGGAAGTTTCTCTCCTATCTGATGCATCTGCTCTGCCCCTCTTCTTCTAAAGGCTTCTGGTGATCCCACATCTCGATTCTTCATCAGCTTCGTTGTTCTAATGAAAGAAAGGCCTAGAGGGGAAGTCGTAGGAGGAGAGGCTGAGGTCACCTGGTTTGCTCAGCCTGGAGAAGAGGAGACTGAGGGGAGACTTCATTGCAGTTACAACTTCCTTGTGAGGGGAAGAAGAGGGCCTGCTCTGATCTCTGCTCTGTGGTGAGCAGTGATAGGACCTGAGGGAATGACATGAAAATGTGTCATGGCGTGTCTAGGTTGGATGTGAGGACAAGTGTCTTCATCCAGAGGGTAACTGGGCACTGAACAGGCTCCCCAGGGCAGTGGTCACAGCACCAAATCTGGCAGAGTTCGAGAAGTGCTTGGACGATGCTCTCAGGCACAGGGTGAGATTGTTGGGTCTGTCCTGTGCAGGGCCAGGAGCTGGGCTCCATGATTCTCTTTGATTTCTTTCTATTACATGGGAAAGTATGGGAATTGGTGGAAATAAAAATCATCCTTCGAATATCTTTTCTTGCTTAAAATAGGAATGACCTCAGACTCCTCATTGTCTTCCGATGCTCATGTCACTCTTCTTGTCTGTATTAATTAGTGACAAGATCTGCAGGGGGAGACAAAGCTCCAACAGTGCACCTGAGAGGGCAGAGGTCTGGCTTATTTCACCATCCCGTGACATCAGAACCCATTCTCACCCAGAAAAGCTTAATTCCTCATATTCTTTCCAGTGAATCTGTACCTACTTTGCCTGCCACAAGTCCTTAGCTTGCCTATGCCCTGTTCTTGCTGCACCTCCCTTTCTTGAATCCCTTGAAGTCACCAGCAACCCCCACCTTTTCAACAAAAAAGAAAAATGTCTCTTTGTCTGGATCATGATTCATTTAGTCATATTATTCCCTAAATTCTTCCCAATTTCCTTCCCCTTCCAAGGATATATTGATTTTGCAACACTAGCATTGCAGACATACCAGACAACTGTTCAATTAATTTCAATGCCTATTAGGAAATTAAATATGCCAGGGGCTGTTCTTTGGCACCAAGGCCAGCTGACATATTTCACATGGCCTCATCCAAACTTCCAAGTGAAAGTACTTTCAATATTTTGCTCCCAGATCATTTGGGAGTTGTTCTGGACTTTGCCGTTGGACCCAAAACACAGCTTAAGAAGGACTGATAGTTTAATGGTAGAGCTGATCGGGTGTCAGTGCCAAGGCTTATTTTTGGCATAATTTAGTTTTCTAGTAGACACATATCTATCGACTTTTATGGACCCTTGACCCAGGCTCTCATCCTGTTCTCCTTCCCCTTGAAGTCAATTTATAATAGTAGTTCTTCTTCTTTCTCCTTCTTCTTCTTCTTCTTCTTCTTCTTCTTCTTCTTCTTCTTCTTCTTCTTCTTCTTCTTCTTCCTTCTTCCCACTATTATTGTTGTAGACGTAATTATGATTACATGATATAACTATATTAGTCATGATATTGCTATATTAGATTAGGTATCAGGAAGAAATTCCTCCCTGTGAGGGTGATGAGGCCCTGGCACAAAGTGCTCAGAGAAGCTGTGGCTGCCCCATCCCTGGAAGTGTTCAAGGTCAGATTGAACAAGGCTTGGAGTAACTTGGGATAATGGAAGGTGTCCCTGCCCTTGGCAGAGGGTTGGAATGAGATGATCTTCAAGGGCCCTTCCAACTCAGATCATTCTATGATTTTATATTTTATGATTATAGTTATTATTGCAATTGTAAATAAAATGACAAGTTCTCCTTGATTTCAGGGATACTTAATTTCCTCTGCCCCAAATCTCTCCAAGTTTCTCAATTAATCCATAATACCTGCAGCAGACCCTCCAGTTTCTATGCCGTGGAACTTCCCTGCTGCTAAAGGACTTGCATTCCTGTGGAGCCTCAGCCTGTTCAGCATTCACGTGTAGGCACTGATGGTGACAGGATCAGGGATGCCTCGTGTCCCTGCTGACTGAGGCATCCCCAGCCTGCTGTGCCCACATCCAGAAGAGCGGCAGGGCATTGAGCATCAGAGCTGCTCCCTGTCAGCAGGGAATTGCAAACCAGCCTGCTCCTGCACAGCACGAGACTCCAGGGTCACGGCACATCCTTCATGCCCATGGGATGAAGGCAAAGGCAGGTCCTGCTCTGGTCCTTGCTGGGTTATGAGCACTCATCTACCTCCACCTTCCTAGGGCAAAGCTGTGCCAGGAAAAGTCTATTTTCCTTCCAGCACGAATCAGCAGAGGGGCAGCAGGATGCTCCTTTCTCCTCCTCGACACTGACATAATTTTAAGGAATATAACTTCTTGTGTGCAGGGTTGTGCCCTAAGGAAGGGGCTCCCTCACAGCACGAGTCAGGTTGGACCATGTGGGGTATAAATATAACATTCCATGCTGTGTTAACCAAGTTCAAATTACCCACAAACAGGTATTCATTTTTACACTTCCATTTTAAGTATCCATGTCTAGTTTTGCTTTGTTCTGCTTTCTTCAACGTTATATCACCAGAGGGTGAAAGAACAAGAAGGAACGATTCTAAATTAAAAGAGATTGAGATTAGATGTTAAGAAGAAATTTTTTACTGTGAGATTTGCACAGGTTGCCCAGAGAAGCTGTGGCTGCTCCTGGATCCCTGGAAGTGTCCAAGGCCAGGCTGGACATGGCTTGGAGCAACCTGGGATAGTGGAAGGTGTTCCTGCCCATGGATGAGCTTTAAGGTCTCCTCTAATCCAAATTTTCTATGATTCTGTGATTCCATGATTCTATGGTTCTATGATTCCATGATTCCATGATTCTATGATTCTATGATTCTACTCATCCCAGGGAGTGAGAACTACTTCCTAGATCCACATTTTGCAGTAACCTTCCTCTATGCACTATATGAGCACAGTTTTAGCATGCACAGCTTGGGGTGCGAATTCAGGGCATTTTTCTTATTTGTTGTCACTTTTAAACAAGCCGAGGAGGGAAAAAAAATTGGGGCTTTACAGAAACTATGTCAAGATTCACCTAAACCTCTGTGCTCAGCTGGAGCCAGGCAGCTCACAGAAAACTGCAGCTCCTTAGCTTGAAAGCAGGAATGACTTGGTGTGTTGCTCCTGCAGTAAGTTTTGGTCACACATTTGAATGCACATTTTTGGAAGAAAGTGGATAACAGCACCCTATTGATGCCCTTAACATGAATTTCAAACCTAATTCCACCTTTGAGACTTTCCCACTGACAAAAATACAAGATAAGAACCAAGATAAGAACTAAAGTTTCAATCTTTGAGCTACCTTTCGAGTCTGCACATACCCTTAAAACCTTAGTTGATCTTTCTGGCAGCTGTAGTTCAGACCAGTATTTTCCATCACCTCAGTATGAACAGTTTCTCATTTGTGATACTCTGAAAAAACATCCACAACCATCACCCAAACTAGAAGAAAAAACAGTTAAAAGCAAAGGAAACTTAAGCTCCACATATCTTGTGCTTGTAAACACCTTTAAGCAAACACTAGAGATCAATGAATAGCTTTTCTTCTTTCATTTCAAGACAATACCAAACCCTCAGCCGCTTCATTGCAATTGCAGATTAGAACATTTTATATATATATATAAATTATATATATATATATGAGATACTAAATGACACAAAGCACTGGGAGAAGGAATGAAATGATCCAGGCTCAGAATAAAGTGTTGATTCTTTATTCAAATGCAAAAGCATCCTCCTGGGATGTTCTAATTTAAATTTCAGGCTTGGAAAAACCAATGTCTTTCAAGGGAGTGTCTGTAACTTCTTTATTTCTGTCTGCAGACTTTGCAGATTGGGAAGGTGATGGCAGGAAAAAGAAATGCAGTAAAGCCCTGTAAGTGCTATGCTTGTGTAGAGGATCCAAGACTTTGTTCTTAGAGGAGCTCAAAGATTTTCAGTGGAAATCTTTCTGCTCGACAAGGAACATTTGCAGGCTCCACTGCTCTCAGTGCACTGCAGTGATGATTTTGGGGCTAAGGCATCGGGTTCATGAATCCATAAAATCCCTGCCTCTGCCACACACTTCCAACATGATACCAGGGACATAAATGACTTTGTTCATTTCTCACTTTTCCACCTGTAAATTGGGGATTGAAACAAAAGGATTTTTTCATACTTTGGTGCTGCTTTGTGCTTGGAAGTGATAACTGTTTCCTATTTCCATACATGCTGCTCTCACCCAAGGAATCAAAGTGTTATGATAAAGTAAATTAGTAGGTAGAAAACAGGAGCAGAAAATAACATCTAGAACTTTAGAACTTCATTTCTGATACTCCTTTTTTTTTTTTTTTTTCCCCATCTCTTTTCATGTGAAAGAAATGGAAGCAGACAACTTTCAGAAACGTGCTTATACAGGAGACCCTACAGCATCTCTGTTCAGGTGCAGCCCTCAGATGGAGAAATCGAGAAGCAGCTTCCTGTACAGCCCAAAATCATTTTCCTGGACAGAAAGGTAGAATTTGCCACCCTGTGGATGGAGACTTTTATTAATTCTGTATTATTTTGACATTTGAGATTTTTGGCGGGGAGCCAGACTCTGCTCCATGGGGCTCAGCAATGACACCAGAGGAACGGGCAGGGACTGATCCCAGCAAGTTCCACCTGGACAGGAGGCAGAACTTCTGTCCTGTGCAGTGACCGAGCACTGAACAGATTGTCCAGAGAGGGGCTGGAGTCTCTCTCACTGGAGATATTCCAGAACTGTCTGGACACAATCCTGCACCCTGTGCTCTGTGCTGGCCCTGCTGGAGCAGGGAGGTGGCACCAGAGGAGCCACTGGGCTCCCTTCCAGCCTGACCCATACTGTGATGTTGCCTCATCTTGAAAAGTTATGGTGAACTTTGTGGCATTTGTAACATGTGACACATAAATGCAAACTGCCCTCAGACAGGGGGCATACATATAAAAATTATTGCAGTTGTTAAAACCATCAAAGCTTTCTTTGCTCCTAGCTGAGGAGACAAGATCTTAATTCTTCCCTTCTGTTCCTTCTCCCAGGGTGAAAGAATTGACAAACTGGGGCCTCCTGCAGAACCCTGGGTTGTATCAGCTCATCTCAAGGACTCCTCTGAGGCTGTGCTGAAAGGTTTGGATGTGTTTTCCTATAGCAAGGGTTATGACAAAGCAGCTATGCAAAATGATGGTGATGAATTTAGGATTTCTTTCTGAGAAATACCGCAGTTGAAAACCAGTCTTTGGGCTGAAAACAGAAGGTTGCAGTAGGAGTTTGGTGAACTGCCCAGTCATATGCTACAGGAAAAAAGTTTTTACAAAGTATTTTTGTTCTCTGGTAGCTTAAAGGAAGCATATCCTATAGTTTGTCTTGAAAAGACATATTTGGGTCAAAAAAGGAAAAAATGAAGAATTATAAATCCTAACACTTGATTTTCAATTTATGTTAACTGGGGTAACTTCTTCAGGGTCCATGACAACCTTTTTATTCCAGCAAAGGGTCTGGCCAAGTGCAGAGAGAAACAACTGCCTATGGATTGCCATTAACAGATCATAATGTGAAAGTGTTTTTTTTTATGGGGGATCTAAATATTTCCCTTCTTGTCCTCATTTATCAAAATGCATGAACTCATGACAGACTCAGGAAAACTTGTGAAAAACTCTAAATCTGTGAGGATTTCCCTCAAGGTTGTGTGAACATTCTTAGGTATAGAACCTTGTTTAAGTAGAATGCTGAATCAAACACCTGTGGATGGTCATATGCTACTGAATTAGAAGTTAGAAATTATAATGATTACAAACTTATTAGTTTAATTGCTAAAATATTTAAATATAAGAGGCACACACAATGAAAAGTTAGGTTCCCTATTGCAGAGAAAGTATTTTGTTAACAGTAAAGCCATTTGTGAGTTATTTTTGGGTTTAAAAGTTCACATTTACAAAAGATAAGTAGCATTTATGCCGTAGATCACAGCTTCTCAACCTTTCAATCTCTGTTTCTCTTAATTAGAAATTCTTTCTACCCCAGAATAGTTCCAGGATTACAGGTTAGAAAAATCCTTTGGTGTTTTCTGCTGCTTTTCATGCCTTTTTAGGGCATATTCCTAAACTCCCTAGGTTTAGATGAGCCACAGATGACTGAGGAAGGAAGGAAGGAAGGAAGGAGGGAAGGAAGGAAGGAAGGAAGGAAGGAAGGGGAAGGAAGGAAAAAGCAGAAGTAATGGAAAGAAAGAAAATAAAGAAAAGGAAGAAAAAGAAAGAAAGAGAGAAAGAAAAGAAGGAAAAGTCACTGAAGAGGAAGACACTTCACATTCTTTAAAAGGTACATGCATCAAATTAATAGTCAATAAACTCCAGCAAAGGAAGAGCAGCACAGTACAGATGTTCTGCATGTAATAGTTTGCTGCAATTTTTCCTTTGACAAACATCCTTATTGCACTCATCTTTTGAAGCACATGAAAGCAGCATTTAATGGAAATGGGTCCCGTCTAGCACACTGAGGCTGCTTCATCTGACAGCAGCCAAAGTGCCTCGTGGAAGGCAGTTTAGCTCCAAATTAGCTGTGCTTCTACGTTAAATACCAGCTTGCCTGAGAGATCTTTGGGAAGACTCCCATATATATCTGTAATATTCTGAGCTTTGAAGCATATGTGCCCGAAAGCTCAGCTAGTCTCTGTTGAGAAGTACAGTACAGTACTCCAGGCTTCATCACACACTAGAAATGGCAATTATAAAGTATTTGAACACAGCTGACAAGGCCCTCTGTTGAAATCCCTACTACAGTGAGTATGAGAGCCAAGAAAATCTTGGTAGGCTGCGCAGACACTTTCATAAGGAGGATCCTGTGAGTGATAGATGGATGAACCAGGATTAGGCTGGAGCAATAAAAGAAATCAACATACCCACATCTCCATCAAATCTATTCACAGTATAAATCACCAATTACAGCTGGTCCGGGAGACTCATAATGAAATTGGTGGCTTGGTTTGCTAGGTACTGTAGAGAAATAGAAAAGAAAACATATATGTAGTCAAAACTAACTGGGAATTAACAAATTAAATAGTACCAGAGTCACAGAGAGGAGAAACTTTATCATTTATGTTGCTAAATAATTAATATGTGTTGTGGTTTGGCCTAAGACCTTGTCTTGGGCAATTTCTGGCCGTAGTTCAGAATTTGCTACTTCACCACGTTGTTCAATACCCTGAACATGAGAATGGCAGAGTAGAAATGTCCTGCTCACATTCAGCTTTATGTACCTTCACCTGTGCTACTTAACTGCAATAAAATGCCAAACCACCTGCTTCATAAAGCAAATAGTTATGAGATGTTGTCTTTCAGCAGGCAAAAGTCTGTGTTTGTGATCACTGGAGCAAGTCCAGCATCCTGAGGAAGTTCTGGCATCTCACCCCCACCTGAACCAACATTTGGAAATTTGTCAGCCCTTAGGATTTCACCCCTTTCACCCCAAGAGTCTGAATGCAGACCAGACCTGGCCAGCATCACTCAAAGGCCAGGCCTTGGCTGGTGCTCAAAGACACGCACAATAAAATGAGGATCCAGTTGCAAAGTAAATTATAACTTTTAAAAAGAGCCTACAGAAATAACAGTCATGGCAAGGGCAAATGTTGGGTCAGAATGAATTCTCTGATAGATCACAAGAGGTAATGTGACGGAGAAATTCTGTTTCCTGGGTTTCATTTTAATGCTCCCCGTGGAGTTTTTCCCTGCCAGATTTCCAGCTGACAGTGTCTTCTGTACTGTCTCAGGGCAGTCACCAGAGATATTTTCCACAGCCAAATACCTTGCAAAGCATCTGACAAAGCTGGAGAAAAATTCCAAGAGATTTAACAATAGGACAGGAGGGAATATGCCCCAAAGATAAGGTGAAACACCTAAATCAGAAAAGAATTGAAGATTCAGCTTGTCCCTTAGTTACAGTGGTTGACTCCTTGAGACCCTCCCCTTAGGACTGCCTCTCGTTATCACTCTCCTAACCTTGGTGAAGCACTTAGTCACACAAGACATGAGTTAAATTAAAAAAAACGGGCATTTGGAACTTTCTAGTGCATCTCTATATCTCCTGCTACCTTTGTTTGGTCCCTTTAACAGCTGCATTCACATTACACCCCCATAAAACACAGAAAATGCCATTTCACAATGAGCTGAAAGAATAAGTATTTAGAAGCTGAAGCCTCCCAGTCCCTCAGGAATTTGTTTTCTGAGAACCACTGTGTGAAATTTTCTGGAGTGAGACACAATATTTATGATTAAGATGGATAATGAATTTAGGCTTTCTGAAGTCCCTTAAAGTAATGAAGACTCCCTGAGGTCCTTAAGTGGCACTTACTTGGTTGCTGCTAATTGCAATATGATTTCTTCTGACTCTCCAGGGCTCACCCAAGTTCAGGTCATAGAGGGATGTGCAAGCTTTTCCAATCTGGCTGTCTCCAGCTCAGGAACAAACTGGAGACTTGTGTTCACTGTCACATCACCTCCAGGTAAACCCTATATTCTGTGTATTTTTTGATTTGGTAAAATCAAAGCCCTACAGGTGGCCTGAATTTATAAAAAAGGAATTAAACTTTGTTTGAATGGGTGGAGCGATGCCAAACCTCTAAATAGCCTGAGTTCTGTTCCACATCCAAACTGGCATTCCCCAGGCAGCAGGAGAGCTGGGTGATTCCTGTGCTATTCATGCAAGAGCTCTCAAATCTAATGAATAAGTACAGAGAAGTATTGTCAGAAAAAGGTGCCTCTTTCTCCCTGGATTCCTTAATATATATCCCAAGAAATCAGATACTTAAAATCACTTAAGTTGGCAGAGCAAATTTTTTCCTATAAATTGCAACTTCTCATTCCCTTTTTTCCCCCCTGTTTATACTCAGAAATT
>VYZR01095702.1:8088-19878 GCA_013400675.1 Oxylabes madagascariensis
CATTTATATTTTCATTCAAGAATATTTCCATTCAAGCCTTGCTTTCCAGCACTTTCAGGTTTAATTAACCTCACAGTTTAGTTTTGACACAGATTTCCATAAACACAGCTTTGCACAGAGTAAGGAGGCCAACACATGGCTTTTGCAGTGGACTAACACATAAGCCCAAAAGGGGATCCAGGCTTATCAATGTTGTGGTGAGTATTGCATGTCCTGTGCTCCCCAGACTCTGTGTGGCTAATTTCACAAGGATAGACTGGAAGCCAGACACAAGTTTCCCCACTGAGTTGAACAGAAATTAAAGAAATTGGCTGCACAGCTAAGTACAGCGCTGTAAGGGAGCTGGGAGAGTGCACCTCATTTTTTTTACCATAAAAATGATGTGCTCAATGGCACTAGAAGACAGTTGGCACTTGTGTCTCTTCTTTTTAAATTGAATAAACAGAGAAACTAAATTTTACTGGTTCTTCCGGCCCAAAGTGCTGATTTGAAATGTAAGAGAGTAGTTATTGTACAAAAGTTATATGGGGAAACTTGATCCTGTTAATTTGGTGAGATTCCTTTGACTGTTTCATGCAAAACTTAAGAAGAGGAAGGAAAAAAAATGTACCTTTTTTTCACACATGGGAGTAGGTTGTGCATTTCCACCTAACAAACCAAAGATTTTAAAAAACAATGGCTTGATTCAGATTAGTGGGATAGATCCAGCTGATGTATTACCAGCAGGGACTAAGGCCAGGAGCTGTTTAATCCTTGAGGGAAAGAGTGCCAGCAAGAGTGGCTGCCAAGAACTCCCCACTGCTTGACCTGTGCTGAGCACACGCAATGCCCTGCACCATCCTTGGCACTCGCTCAGTCAGCATGGCCATGTGCTGAGTTGGGATAAGGTTGAAAACCACCCCACACTGTCACACGGTTGATGTCCTCAGGGAGACAAGGTGAGGTTATTTACTGCCTGTGGTGGTGTGTATTTTCTCTACTTGTGAGTTCTTTCAAATGGCTGGTTTCTATTTTCCCCATAAAGGGATGGTTTTGCCCAAAGTTATCTCCTCCCTCTCCTGGGTAACAGTCACGCCCCAAACCCTACTCCCCTTTCCAGAATGTCCCATGCCAATCCTCTCCTGAACCAACCCCCTGCCTGTTACCCCACCTATTTGGTTGTCAATCCAGGTTTACTCCTTCCCCCAATTCTGGAAAGTTTTATGCTATTCAATGCTCCATTGGATTATTCAAACTGCACCCTCCTGCTGTGTTCTCCCATTGGCCCCTGTTCTGTAAGTCCCTCCTCAAGCCCCTCCTCAGTTTATCCCTGAAAGGTTAATGTGGTGTATCCTCCCCATGTACCATCCCCGTTCAAAAATCCAGGTTCAGGCGGTGTAGCTGTTTTCTGTCCCTGACTTCCTCGAGGAATAAACCCCCTTGAGAATCNTTAACCAGTAACAATCATACCACAAAACCTCAGCACTCTCTAACTTATGCAGAGAAGTCAGGAGAGATGTGCTGGTGGGGAAAGGTACCATCTCTGTGAGAGGGTGGCAGAAGGTGGGGCAGAAACCCAGACCCTACTGTGCTGCTAAAGGAGTGCAATTAATCTTTGGTCAAAGAGTGACTAGACCCAGACATTTATAGTCAATTAAATGAATTTCTGCTGCACTCCTATGCTAACATAAAACACTCTTGAATGCAACACAATATATTTAGAAAATTCAGTCTGGGCAATTCAATATTAAGAGTTTAGATTACAATTCTTTTTGTACTTTTAACAATAATACAGCATATTTGCAGTTCACCTACACGAGATTCTACTTGGGGGCTCTCTGGCCTTATTTGTACTAACATTTCAAGCTTTCCTGTGCAAATCCAAAGGTTGGAAATACAAAGGAGCACAATAGAGGCAGGACCAAGGCATGAAAGAGGAGGGGAATAAACAAAGATAAGGACCAGAAGAGGTATGAAGCAGAGGACAGATAGAAGGGCAAATGAAGAGTGCTGGTGGAGAGGGGTCAGACTAACTGCAGTGAGGAACTAGGCTGAGAAAGGGACACTAGTAGGTCATTGCTCGAGATTTTGAGGGAGAGCTCAGAATTCTGAAGGAAAACCAACTCTATGTTTGGCCCCCTTGTGAAGCTGTAGCTTAGGGGTGAAGCTAACAGCGGCCCTTGACACACTCATGCCTTTCTGTTTGAATTCACCTCAGTTCTGCTTTCCAAGAGACATGCAATTCTAACATCCTGGAAAAGACCCTCTGAATTTTATCTCAGTGCGTTTTGTCCTGGCTATTCAATGTAGATAGCCTAAACATTTCATTTATATTTTCATTCAAGAATATTTCCATTCAAGCCTTGCTTTCCAGCACTTTCAGGTTTAATTAACCTCACAGTTTAGTTTTGACACAGATTTCCATAAACACAGCTTTGCACAGAGTAAGGAGGCCAACACATGGCTTTTGCAGTGGACTAACACATAAGCCCAAAAGGGGATCCAGGCTTATCAATGTTGTGGTGAGTATTGCATGTCCTGTGCTCCCCAGACTCTGTGTGGCTAATTTCACAAGGATAGACTGGAAGCCAGACACAAGTTTCCCCACTGAGTTGAACAGAAATTAAAGAAATTGGCTGCACAGCTAAGTACAGCGCTGTAAGGGAGCTGGGAGAGTGCACCTCATTTTTTTTACCATAAAAATGATGTGCTCAATGGCACTAGAAGACAGTTGGCACTTGTGTCTCTTCTTTTTAAATTGAATAAACAGAGAAACTAAATTTTACTGGTTCTTCCGGCCCAAAGTGCTGATTTGAAATGTAAGAGAGTAGTTATTGTACAAAAGTTATATGGGGAAACTTGATCCTGTTAATTTGGTGAGATTCCTTTGACTGTTTCATGCAAAACTTAAGAAGAGGAAGGAAAAAAAATGTACCTTTTTTTCACACATGGGAGTAGGTTGTGCATTTCCACCTAACAAACCAAAGATTTTAAAAAACAATGGCTTGATTCAGATTAGTGGGATAGATCCAGCTGATGTATTACCAGCAGGGACTAAGGCCAGGAGCTGTTTAATCCTTGAGGGAAAGAGTGCCAGCAAGAGTGGCTGCCAAGAACTCCCCACTGCTTGACCTGTGCTGAGCACACGCAATGCCCTGCACCATCCTTGGCACTCGCTCAGTCAGCATGGCCATGTGCTGAGTTGGGATAAGGTTGAAAACCACCCCACACTGTCACACGGTTGATGTCCTCAGGGAGACAAGGTGAGGTTATTTACTGCCTGTGGTGGTGTGTATTTTCTCTACTTGTGAGTTCTTTCAAATGGCTGGTTTCTATTTTCCCCATAAAGGGATGGTTTTGCCCAAAGTTATCTCCTCCCTCTCCTGGGTAACAGTCACGCCCCAAACCCTACTCCCCTTTCCAGAATGTCCCATGCCAATCCTCTCCTGAACCAACCCCCTGCCTGTTACCCCACCTATTTGGTTGTCAATCCAGGTTTACTCCTTCCCCCAATTCTGGAAAGTTTTATGCTATTCAATGCTCCATTGGATTATTCAAACTGCACCCTCCTGCTGTGTTCTCCCATTGGCCCCTGTTCTGTAAGTCCCTCCTCAAGCCCCTCCTCAGTTTATCCCTGAAAGGTTAATGTGGTGTATCCTCCCCATGTACCATCCCCGTTCAAAAATCCAGGTTCAGGCGGTGTAGCTGTTTTCTGTCCCTGACTTCCTCGAGGAATAAACCCCCTTGAGAATCATACAGGCTCCTCCCTGCTCTCTTATCCTGGTCCTCGGCGCCGATACACCCAGTGCTGTGGGGAACAGAAGCAGCCCTCTCCGAATCACCACCCGAATCCCTCAGTGGTCAGGGGGTGGCCGCTCGTGGCATTTGCCGGGGAGAGGGGCTAGCCAGGGCTTTTCCCCAGTCGTGTCAACTGCCTAGTCTTGCAACCTCCTTCCCCTCAATTTTATTTCTAGGTGGCTGTTTGAGCTAAAGGTGCAGGAAATCCTGCTATTGAGAATTACCCTGCTGCACAGCTCATCCTATGAAGTGAGAGGGTTAGCAATGGTGTGAACAGTGCCATCAGATCATCACACTCAGGAAAGCCTCCTAAGAGTGACCACAGGCTGCCTCTCCATCCACATACCATGTTTTTAACTGGAGGGAATAACATATCTCAACCCAAAAGAATGCCCAAGTATTTCCTTTCTGAAGATATGTTCAATAAGAAAGAAAGAGAGCAGATAACTTTCAAAGTCTTTACAGGTACATAAAGAAGAAGGCGTGGACCCTGGGATAGGGTTTCCTCAACACCCATGTAGACCCTTACAATGGTGAGAGACACTGGACAGGTGTGACTACATCCCACCATCTCCCAGAGATTCCTCAAGGTAGAATTCACTGGTTTCTCTTGTTCTTCTGTCAGATGTTTCCATGGGCTTCTCCTCAAGAAAGAAACCTCCCTGGCTTACCACATGCTGCTCTTCACAATTTGGCAAAGAGCAAGAACAGGAACAACGTCTGTGTCGTGATCTTTGCTAAGGGAAGGACAACAGAGAATAGCCAGGGAAAGCGGTTTTAGTGCAGGTGACAACATTAGAGGACATGTATTCACTTCCTGGGAATATCTGTGATTATCAGACTGTTAACAGAAAAATAAAAATAGTGGCACCTGATATCTATCCCATGAAGTGTCACTACAACACATCCACACACCTCTCTTTCCTACCTGTGCGGTACTCAGCTGAAGTGCAAAGGTCTGGCACAGCCTTTTCCCAACTTCATTTCTCCTCTTCAAATTTCCTAAAATCTCTTTATTTCTTAGCTGGATTCCAGGGCCTGCCTCTCCAGATGGGTTTTGTGCTATGCTGTAATCCCTATTCTCCAAGGAGCCCATTCCACATTTAGGAATAAAAATGCCCTGGAACTAAAGCAAACCTCAGCAATGCAATACAAATAACATAACCTTTGAACAGAGTAGAAAGGAAGAGATGGATTGTGTGAGAGAGAGGGCAGTGTGAATCCCAGCACCCTTTTTCTTCCTCTTGTGCCAGCAGCAGGGATGGTAACTGCATCCCCCACTGTCCTCCAGCTCTTTTCTTGTTGCTAGCAAACCCATCATTCCACTCTTCCTCCTCAACTGGTATCTCCAGTGGCTGACAGCCAAGAAAATAATGAGTCCTGACCGAGGCCAGTATTTGTACTCACCAGCAACCAAAGATAGTGTGATAATGAAAAAAATGCTTTCTGCCTATTACAGTCTAGTTTTGAGCCATGGTGCAAGCCATCAGATACACTAGACACAGCAGGGACTCTTCAGTCAGCTCTGGGGAAAGATTTACGAAGCTGCTTGTTTGGGGTAAAAAAGTTCTGTGGCAGTTAACCTGTGTCCCTGGGTGTCAGGCTGTCCTGGACACCAGTGGCTTATCTGTTTCACTCCTTAAACTTTGCATTAAAAATGTCCAAGTGCCCAAGCAGCTGAAGTAGCAACCTGTAGGTCATAACATTTGTAGAAACCGATTAAACAGGACTGTAAACAGTATTTCTCTTTTTCTTTCAACTGCTGTTATTAGAAAGGACCTTGAATCCATCCCACTGATTAGTATATCAACGCCTTGTGCAGCATCCAGCAGCAGCCTCGACATACACGTGGAGGAGAAGGAGAAATTCCTGAAAGAGGTCAAAGTGCCTGGTGCCCTTTTGGATTGTGTTAGCCCTAGTAAATTCCACTTTCTGTTGCCCTGGCAGAGATGGAGTGGTGTGGGAGGCCCTGAGCACTGGCTCCTGGCAGCAGGATGCCAGATAGCATCCAGGGCTGGGCACTGGAGATGGGATGTGCACCTCCCATTGCTGACAACTGAAGATGCACGTCCAAGCCCCATTCCACACCCACTCCATTAGAACAACTGCCGACGTTCAGCACAAGTAACATCTCTGTGGGTTAGAAGGCTAAATAAATAAGAGATGAATAGCTACCGTACATCATAGCCCTTTATCCTGGGAGAATCAGTGAACCTGAATTCCCCAAGAAAAGCAAGTAGGCTGCATCTGTGCCTGTGCCCTGATTAATCTCATTGGTTTGTTTTCCTGGAAACTAGATGTCCCAGATGCCATTGTTTCCATTATAAGTGTTCATCTGCCCTGTTTTGAGCTTGATTGCTCCTGTAGCCTGCTTGGCTTAACTGTTTTTTGTTTGTTTGTTGTTTGTGGCTTTTTGGTTTTTTTTTAAATTAACATTCCTAAACAAAATGCCAGTAAATTAAAATGAGGACATAGCTGCAACTCTCAACACTAGATTTGTTAAATGTTTAAAAACACCTACAGCATACAGAAATCCTAAGCTGTTGTAAGCAGTGTGACTAAATTATTAATAGTTGCCATGCACATCACACAAGGATTTTAAAAGGGGACTTTGTGTTTTTGCAAAACACTGCTATTTTTGTCTGACAGTAGAGACAAAATCATTTGAAAATTCGTCTCTTTGGTACTAATCACAACTGTTACTAAAACATTCCTACTGTAGGCATAACATAGTAATTTTTCATTTTTGAAAGAATTAGACATTTCGTTCATTATCTCAATGAAAATCTTGAAAGTTTACAATTTGTTAAAATACAAACAACACATAATTAAGAAAACTTAGTGAAACAAATATCTCTTTCTAGTCATAAAAGCTCCACTAACTAGTACAATAACATTTCACTATGAAAACATGGTGAAACAAATACCTATTTCTAGTCATAAAAGCTCCACTAACTAGTGCAATCTATTCAAGCACAAATTAAAGTAGTAACATTTACAGAAGATACCATAGAATATTTGTTTTATGGGTTGGAAAGACCAGCTATGGGATAGTTTGAGGTAGGTTTTTTTAAAAACCTGAAGATATATGAATGAATTGCTACAGTTAAATTTGCTTTACAGAAAAAATAACATTCTGCTGTGGGCAAAAACAGCAATACGGGAAAATTCTCTCCTGTCTCAAGTGAATTATTTCTGGTGAAAGGCTTCTCAGCGTTTTGCTACAGGCATGCAGCTTTACACACAGAACATTATGCATGTACACAGACAGTGCTCTACTGGGGGTGTCTGTCCTGATGCCCTCCCCTGTACCCAGCTCCCCACAAGGCTATTTACAGGAAATAAAGGAAAAACACAGATTCGGAAATGGAAATAAACCCCAAACCAACAAACACCTAAAAACGTCGACACAGAAAACAAGTTGATAAGGAAAAAAGCAGCTTCACTCTGTATGTCTCAGCTGCTTCCAAAGCAGAAAACAATGGGGACGTACTGCTATTATTAGCCCCTGGATGGGAAGCAGCACGGTGTGAAGCTGTTGGCAAGACGTTGCAGGATTTTCTTCACACATATGCACAGGCACAGACACACAGGCAGACAGATCCCCCAAAACACTCATGGTGAGCCCCTTCCCGCCACTCGGGTGAGACAGACAGACAGAGAGCACGATGTCGGCGCGACTGTGCGTACTCACAGCTCGGAGTACAAGAAGTGCAGGTTGCCCACATTGTCTATGTAGTTTGCAGGACTTAGCCAAGGTAGGACCAGTAACAGGAGAGCCTTCATTTTCAGTGCAGGGCTGGCACTGCTGCTAGGTTTCCTCCTTCCCACCGTCTCTCTGTGCTGGTGGGACACACAACGAGAAGCTTTCGTGCCAGCCAAGCCCCTTCTAAGCAAGCCTTTCCATTTCAACGCAATGGTAGCACATTATGAATCGAGCTTAAATCCCTTAAACGAAGCTACACTGCAAAAATCATTGACCTGTAAGAGGATTACTCGATCTGACTCTCGGATGGGTAGATGTGAGGGTTTAGGGACAGCACAGCGTGGTTGGCGAGACAGTGACTTATGCTGCAGAGGAGAGTGATGCTCGGGGAAGAGACCTGCCTCCTGCAGGATTCAGAGTGGTTCTTCAGAGGCAGCTGGTATGTTTACATCACTGCCCACAAGCAGATGGGTTACGAGCTAAACTGCATCACAGAAGGGTGTAGCCGTCTGACAAGGGGGGGAAAATATGCCCCCCGTGGAGTTTTGTAGCAGGCGATATCAGAAGACCACACCTTTTTAAAGTAAAACACTGCAAAAGATCACAGCCAACTGCTGGCTGTTTGCATCTCAGTCTGAATTCCCCTAATCCAGTCAGATGTTTTTGTACAAACATAAATCACGTAATAATCCAAGGACATGTCTCTTCTCAGGGTTTTTTTGAAGGAAACAAGAGCAAACATTTTAAATAAGGATGCTTTCATGGACTGCTTTCGTGGACTGCTCCATGGTAACCGATGTTTAAAAAAAATGGTAAAGTTCCTCATCAATTACAAAGCATAAAACAGCAAGCTCACCTTGTCCCATCAGTGACCTCATCCCTGATCAGGGCAAACTTCCGTTTTCTCTCTGAGAACCAGGACTGGTCTAAACCTGGATAACGCAAGTAATGTGAGGACTTCTGACTGCCCTGGTGACCCTAGCAGAGTCTACTTTAATTTATTCACTGAGAACACAATAATTTTCTGTGAAAATATCAGGTGGGCTCTGAACTGCTCTCACTGCAGACACCAAATATTTATGATTATTATTGTGTTTGTTTTATTAGCAAAACCACACATTTCCCCTTCCCTCTATTGAGTCACCAGAGTTAAAGAGAACAGCATCAGCTCAGTCTGTTTATCTGTCCGTGGGCATGATAGAGCACAACATCCTTCTCTTTGCCATTAATTGGAGATGGGATGGCAAGAGAGGTTTCTGCATTTCCAACAATTAAATTAGGCAGAGGCATAAGATACGTTAGGTGATAATTAATAATTGCTGTGCTTAAAAAAAATAAAGGTACTGTGCAGTGTTTGCAAGCACAAGGATGTAGAAGTCCACCTTCAGGGATCACTCAGAATGTTCCCTCCTATTTCTTCCCTCAAGTAGTAATGCTAGTGAGGTTCCAGTACGCATCCCCTGTAAAGCTGAAACCCCCAACAGCAGAAGTTCCCTGTGGTTTCCTATTCTCCTGTCTCTGTCTTTTGGCCTTAAGGTAACTCAGCCCTCCCAACCATTCTGAGGAAGGAAAATCCATGTCATGAGTAGCAAAGAAGCAAAATGTCCAGCCTACATAGCAATGCTTTGTAGTTCACTACATTAGAGGCTTTAGGGTAGGAAGACCCTACTCCATCTCTCCAGTCTTCTGCTCCTGGGGTTTGCAAACCTGGGACCTGGTGCAGGGAACCCAACACAGAGAAGAGGGAACAGCAAGAGATGGTGGGAATACGTTACCGAGACAATTCTTTCTATCTCTGCTTGGGCTCAGGCCAAGCAAGCCAGAAGCACAGGACCTTGAAGATCCTGAGAGGAAGATCCAGGCCAAACCACTGACATTCAACAGTAAGTGCTAGAATAAAACCTGCCAGGCCTTTGCAGGACCAAAAAATTGTGCTCTGCAATTCTGTAAGATACGTAGTGAAGGGTACCTTTACTACTGCCTTAAGGAAAAGAAACAAAGACACTGGAGCGACTTCCACATATCCACTTAGGAGAATCAACACTAGAAATCAGAAGTTGTGCTAGCTATGTGGCTTCCATGTAAAAAACAATGTTCCAATTTGCTTATTTATTGGGGGCTGGGGGTAAATTGGGAATGGGTGTTCTACTAATTTTATGGCCACAGTATTATCATGTCAAAAAAAAAATGAAGACAAACAGGATGGTCTAATTCACTTTAAATTCAGCTATATGTATAGCAAAGGGAAAGGGCATTTGCACTAGGGGTTCAAGATTTTGTGGTTGGAATCTGTAGAGAAATATAATTTCAGTGACAGCAGCTCACAGTAGACTGACAGTCCCTTTACCTGCATTTCTGTTGAAATTAACATTTGTGGCCTGTTAGAGAAGTACTGCCCTAAGACAGAAAATTATGAGTAACTTTGTTATTTTGTCCCCTTAGCTGCACACAGTGGAACTCCCAGAGCACCTGCTGGCCTGGGCTGGGGCCTGCTGCCAGTGCCTCTTGCACCATGAGCCAGAAGCACCCTCACAGGGAAAGTCAGCTCCAGAAACATGGGGACGAGAGCACCCAAATCCAAAACCACCAAACCTCCAGCATGTGAAAAGTAGTCTCATGGCCTTTGCATGGAATCAATAAACCCATTGCTAAAGTTTGTGGGGTTTTTTGGTTTTAGTAATGCAAAATCATCGCATTTTTGGTTGGTTAGGACACCATAACTTCGTGAATATCTTCAAGTGAATAAATTCCTAGTGAGAATCCAGGTGCTTCAGGAAATGAGGTCTCCAGTGCAAATGAGGACATGTTTGAATGGCAGGCTGCAGAGCCATTTCCAATTGCGGGCTTACAGACTGTGAGATGTGCAGTATGTGAACACACCTCCACCCTCTGGCTCACCAGCATGCTCACCAGCAATGCTCTGGTCCTCAGTACTGCCATGTCTGTGCAGGAATGTGCCCCCAGCAGCAGTCTGGAGCCCTACGCTGGCTGCTCAAGGCTTCCTTCACATTGCCCATGCAGAAGTACACACCTAGCAACACGATTTACACCTGCAAACTTCATGGGAAGTAATTTCACTGGGCAACAGATACAGCTCACAGAAAAGGGCACATCTTAGACCCCACCTCTCCTCAGACCAGAGGTGCTGTTACGCAGACTATGCCAAAGTGTTAGTCTGCTGTCAGAAATCACAGCCCTGAAAGTACCTTTTTACCCTTCTGCCTTTCTTACAAAAGGCAGGACATGCAAGACAAAAGCAGCAGCACATGCTTTTACACTGCAAATCAGAGAATTGTTCCATTCTCTCATTTCAGAGCAACCAAACCGCTCCCTGTAGAGGTCTCTTCCAGTGGCAGGATGGAGGGTGTCCTGGCTACCAGGAGGGAAAAGGCTGGAGGGGGAGTCCAGCCAGACTCTTAAGACTCTCTCTCTGTGCTCCATGGTGCCCTGGGTAAGTGCTCACCTGGAAGAAAGGAGCACTCAGGTTCAAAGACCAATACCAAACTGCAAAATTTTCTGCTCTACTTCTCATATAGGTCATTTGTGATTCAAAAAAGGTTTGAAGAAAGGGCAATTATAAAACCCTTAATGTGCTATTAAAATATTTATAATAGCTCAGCTTCCCAAAACACGCAGATCTCTTTGGATGACATACACACTGTCATTGTGCAGCTAACCACAAAGTATTCACCCAGAACTGCTAACAATAGCATGAAGCACCTAACATGCATTGACCCATTTGATTCTAAAAAAGAGTAAGATATAGCCTATATCTTGGACTATAAATGGACTAAATTCACCTCCAAATTAATGATATTCATTGAGAGTGAAATCAACAACTCTTTCTTTACATTAACTGTCTATTTTGGTCAGTATTAATTGAAGATTTTTTTTCCTCTACTCAAAAAAAGAAGAGTGAAAAAAGGTCTATCAACAACAACTTACTGGGTTTGGAAATGCTGTTCAAGGTGACCACGTTGCACGACCTCTGAGCAGTGTTCTGTGAAAGGGCAGCTAACCATTAGCTTATCCAGGAGGTTATTCACTAGTATGCTGGACTTCCTGCACGTCTGGAGAATCACAAGCTTGCGGTCCATGGGGCAGAAGTCTTTTTCCACAAGGAAGTTTGTAAGGCAGGCTGTGCAGAAGGTGTGACCACAGAGCGTGTCTAATGGCTGAAGCAAAGGTTGCAGGCAAATGTGGCATATCAGATCATCATCTACTTCTTCTGTGTAGCTGTACAAGTGGTTTTCTTCTGGTAAATGTGCTTGGCCGCAGGTGACACAGAGTGGCGGGGGGGGCTTCTC
>VYZR01095713.1:15763-25948 GCA_013400675.1 Oxylabes madagascariensis
TTCTCTGAAGATAGGAAAGAAATTCCATTGCAGGGAACAAAATAAGCCCATTTTTATCTACGAAACTCTAGCATTGCTGTCCTATATATTTTTTCAGATAATACTAGAATTCACCTGACAAGACATTTCTATGTGTTTGTACCATGTAGCTGAGCAGTGTCATTGTGCAGTATGCATTCCAGTGTCATGGGAGTGGAACTGTACACATTTCATGAAAGTTTCCTCTCCTTGTATCAGATTCATACCTACTTATATGATATTTATGTTACATTGACTGTAGTCCCCAAACTACATGGAATTTATCTCTCATCCCTGAGGTTTTGTTTTTGAGGGTTTTTTTGGTTTGTAATATTTATTAATCTCATTTCCTGTGAACCTTGTAAATTTTTTTCTCCATATTGGGAATGGGTGAGCCAGAAACCATCAAGTTCACTTCCTGGATAAGTTTCTCCAGATACCTCCTTCAAAGTTTTACAGAGCTTCTCCTAAACAGCATATATTCAAAATGAAAACAGGTGAATCCTAAACTCTGCATTCACTGTTAAGGAACTACTGAGAAAAGTTCATCACTGGAGGAAGCAGCTCACACTGATTCTGAAGCAAACTTTTATTGAGGAATGGAATACAAAATACTCTATCCATGATCCATATTATTATTGGATTTTGCAACAGGAAGTTTCTCTCTTAAAATAGTACTACACCAATGGCACTCTTTCCTCCTGTATGTGAAATTGCATACTGTTCCTGAATTACTACTGGATTAGGCCATCAGATCAGATGAGGTGTCAGGAACACGCTATGCCAAATAACAAACACAACAATGTAAAAACAAGTCAGTCCTCAGGTTGTCTGCTGATTAAACTATGAAAATGTGGACAAAACAGGAATGCCAAGTGACAGAGGAAAGTGTACTGCAGCCACACACGTCTCAGCCAGAAGAGTCTAAGCTTATGGGGTTGACCATAGTTGTGTCTTCTTGCAGAGTTTCTGAAGACAGCAACAATTCCCAGCATGGAAAGTCTGGTAAGTGCAGTATCCCTAAGATATGTGATCCTGTTTGGCCCTGACAAGAACCTTATCAGCCAAGGTCCACAATTTCTCAGCAAAATAAATGCAATAATAAGGGCTGAGAGCAAGGCATGGAGACGTCAACATCGTCCACAGCTTTATCTATTTAAAAGTTACTCCTGGACTTTAAAACAACTGCGGTACCTTTCTACAGCTGGTGGAAAAATGCCACTCAAAAGGACATTTAATTCTGCTTACTTCAGTCATACTTTAGCAAGCTGGATTGTCCTCCACAGGGTAGTCTCCCTCCATTAACCACAAAAAGAGCTTCAATAACTACCTTACACAGGATGTCTAACTTTTAAATTGCTGAGGTTAGTGAGCTGAGTCCCATTTCAATTCTGCAACTTCAGAAAGGTGGGGAGTTGGCTTGAATGATCATTTGTTCATTATTTTGCCAGTGCTGTACTGAGGAGATGTTTTTATTGAGCTGTCCACAATGACTCTAGAACTTCTCCCAAGCACTTGCCATTGATTTAAGAGTCAGTCATGTGTGTGTGGTTTAGATTGTTCCTCCCAGAAGCCCATTGCATTTGTACTGAATTTTATCTAACTAAACTAATGCACAGATGCCTTGCTTTCTCCAAATGACTGTGGAAATGGTATAGTGTAATAATCTGAGTCTGACCATGATGCTTTTAAACAACTTGTGCTAGCATATCTGGGAAAGCTTCTTGACTCAGATTTTCACTCTATATGCAAAGAGTAACAGAAGTACAGATTCTGAAGATGAAATTAATAGGTACACAGTTAAATACCTAGCAGTCTGCCTCAGGAATTCTGAAGAATGACATTTCTCATCATTAGTTCAAAGCATATAAACACACCTGGTGTTCGTCATTAGACCACAAATAAATATTATCAAGACACATGAAACTGGGTCAGATGGAGCACAAGCCCAATAGGCAGTTATAAGATAAATTAATTAACATTCAAATTAAAATAATTACAATTCTCATCACATAAAAATATTGAGTTGTCAGATCTAAGCTTTGCTTGGAAATACAGCATTTGCCCATATTGATGGATGGAAGAATCAGAATAACTATTGACTTGAAATCTCAAGGTCTGTTAAACACATCATTCTGGATTCCACCCTTTGTTAACTGACAGATCTGAGTGACATTTGGTTAGCGGCTTGGTCTTGATAATATATTTAATGTAATCACTTTTACAATGTTGTTAACTGTACTGGAAATGCAGATGAAAATGAGTATTCAGTGTTTTACAGGGTCACAGATGGGGAACATTGCCTTCAACCTTTGTAGTTATCCAGGCACAGGAGGAGGTAATCCATACTCAGTGGCAGACTACCAGCGCTTCTCATAATACATGTATAGCTACAACAGACATAACAGATTTCAGAATATAAAGTAATTGTCTCATCATGCAATCCAGAGACAACAATTCCTAATAACTAAGGAAGGGGAGCAACAACTCGTTATACAATGCTTAATATGAAGCATTAGAAGATATAATTGCTAAAAGTTCTCAGGTTCAGTCAATAATAGAGGTCAGACATGTAAGAGTGGCCTGATTCTGCAAAGAGACGCATATGGATAAATACATACACACACACACAACTCATTGTGAATGGCATAATTGAAATCAATTGGCCTGCTCACAGAGTCTATCATTTATTTACTCTGTGGTTTCTCTAAAATGATCTTGTAATGAGACTGGTTTGAAAGTAGTCATCAAATGCACTTACATTCACTACAATGATGTAAAAAAGCCTCAGTTTAGGAAAGGTCCCCGATACGTTAAGCTAAATACATACATAGATCTTTGCACAATCAGAGCTTAAGGGCTTTATGCACAAGATAGTGCTTTCAGATGAAGTCATTTGATATAAGCAGTTAGCATAATTCATGTTGCTAAACAAATATGAATATGTTGCTAAACAAATATGAATATGGCGAGCAATGTATATTTAAGAGAAATTACTCTGAAAAACCTCATTACTTTCTAGCTATATTTCTCCTGTGTCCATACTTACTTTACTCTTTGGTAAGAGTACATGTTGACACTTTCTACGCCAAGGAAAACGAAAATATGTTATTCTTGTTGCTTTAAATTACAAATCGCTAATTTAATAGACCTAATTAAATAATTTTTAATAGAAAGCTTTCTCTTCCCTCTTTCTCTCTTCAACAGGACACATCTTCTGAGCAGCAAAATGGAAGACAAATTTAGTAATCGATGAATTTGTTATGGACTTACTGTGCACCTGTCTCAGCAGAGCACTCCTGATGGAAAATGGGGCTGTGAATTCTCCTCACCACAGTGCTACACACGGAGGGCAGGAGCTGTGCTCTGCCAGCACAGGTGGCTCTGCACAGCCCTCTGCCTGCACTATGGCAGCAGCTGCCCCTGCATGAGGCACTAACCACATGCACAAAATGGTTGTTCCTTATGTACGTTTGCCCTCTCTTGTGGAAATATCGCTATGATGGTTTGCTGTTCATGGCTGGAGTTTTGGGGAATGGTCACATCTCCTCACATATGGAGAACACACATGGATTATTGTATCTGCCAAAGGCATAGATTGAATCCACTCATCTTCTATCAGTCATGAATCCACTCATCTTCTATCAGTCACCATTTATTAATCATGAACATACTTGGCCTATTTGACAGTAGTTTACGTTGCTGACATTTTCTTGTTCTTCCCATCATTTTCTTACAAAGACAACCAGATAGGACAAAAATGACAGTGCACTGATGGAACTGAAGTAATGCAGCAGCCCTTTCCAGCCTGGGCAGGGTTACAGTAGCACTGAAGGAACATGATTATATGTGTGTTTACATACTTTTCACTAAAATAAATTCCTGTACTGGAAGGAGAATGAACTACAGAGTGGATATATTTATGTGACCATCCTAGTCAGGCTATGTCAATAAAAATACCAGTATGTGAACATTCAGGAAAATAAAACTTACTTAATCCATTCATTATCATGAGCAATATGTTTGCTTAATTATGTTCCCAGGCAAATAAAAATCTCAGTTGGCTGAGTTCTTCTTCTCCCATCTCATTCCCATCTATTAGTGGTGGAAACCCCTAAATATGGCTAGGTATCCTCTTCAAAGAGTCATGTACCACAAAATTCAGCAGGCTTCGTCCCGGACAGCATGTCACTCAGAGTACTGGGGAAAGACTGAGTGTGGAATCAAAGATGGTGGGAGTCATGAAATAAAATTCTCTGTGAAATTTTAATGTTTTACTATATACCTTACTTCTCATCAGAAACTTTCAGAAGCATATGAAGTTTAAAAATAAATACAAACAAAATATTACTGAAGCATGTATTTTCCAGGAAAAAGCAGTCTTCCTAATTTATATAGTACAAGATATATTGCAGCATATTGAATAGAGGCTGATTTATTAAAATGACTGAAAAGTCTAAACAAAGGGATCAGAAGATAAAAAGTATTTTTTTTTCCTATCAGAGGATCTCCTTGCAAAGATTTACCTCAGAAGATTTTATCAGAGCTGATTTATTCATTCAAAATGTTTCAATTTCAGTGAAATTGTGGTTTCCAATAGAAACATTTTCCTTCATTTTTTAATCACCTCTCTTCAGTATTTTGTTAAACCTGAAAGCATAATTCTCCATCCTTTCTTCCTGGAGGGAAATTCTCAAGTCCCAGACACATTTCGTTTGGTTGAACTTAGAGGTAGTTATAATATGCCTTAGTACATTGTGTACATTCCTTGTCAGAAACCTATTTAAATGATTTTTTTTTTCAAACCATTACTGAAGAACTTTTACTATATAAAACTCCTCTTAGTAACTTTAAGCACTACTATTCCTGATTCAATTGTATGTAAGTTTTGCACAGGTAATTTCTGAATTCCTTGAAAATCTCCACAGATTCAGCATCCAAGCTACTATTTCTGCTGCCTGCCACAGACACGGAAATTTTCAGATGGAAATTTAATGCTGCATTGCTAAATGTTTCCTTTCCTCACAGGCTCATGAAATATTGATAATATGCCCTGAAGAGGTCAGACCTTGTTCCTATGCAATATTTTCTTCTATGAAACTGTCATAAAGTCCTTTTTTAAAATTTTTATATCTCATTGGTAATCTCTAGACGGGCTATTCATTTTTTTATGCAGGAATATTATTTTCTTTCAGTAGGCACAATCCAGCTCTGATGCAAGGGCCAGTCTACAGCACACAGAGGAGGGAGGAGAAGCCTTTTGAAGTTGTTGTTGACTGGTTTGCCTCCCTCAGCTGCTCGTTGCCATAGCCACCACTACATGGTTTGTTTTTCCACTGGCTCAGCAGTACCTATGCACTGAAATGAAGGGTTATTTTGGAGAGGGCTTTTCTTTTAACTATTCCTGTAACATGCAGTGTGGACACATAAACTACTCCTTCCATAGCACTGAAGAGGTGAGGGTGAGGAATGAAGCTTCATAAGACAGCTTTGCTGCTGGAACCTGTATCGTCCTGAAAAATGGTTTCAGACAGCTTTGCTAATACTATGGAAATTGATGGTTTGGAAGAATAAGGGCCATATGTCAGTTATTTTTTATTTTTGTACTTGACCAGCATTGAGTGAAATGATAAAGGGTAAAGAAATCAACCAACCCTGAATCCTTTGCCCAGACCTGATTAAAATCAAGTTTTTTGGTACAAGTAGAGAGGATCCCATAAACTTTGGAAGGAAGTAGAATGGTCTGTGAAAGGGAGGAATGCAATGGAAAGAGAAACAGGAGACCAAGGGAGACATGAGAGCCCTCTTGAATCCAGCATGAGATTCCCTGGTATCTGCAAGAGGACAGACACATCACAGTGGATTCTGCTCCTTGCTCTGTAACAGAACTTTGTGTCTTTATTTACAGCTTCTCAAAAAATGGTGTGGATGCAACTCCTCAGTGATCCCAGAGAGATTAATAAAATAGCCAAGGTGACTGGATTTTTGCTGCTTTTTGTGCTCATCCAGGCTCAGGCTAATATATCTGTGAAGTGCCTGTCTGTCTTTCTGTCAGACAATACGTTGTGACTCTGGGTGGGACTTTTAATAGACAAAAAATTGATAACTGAATGAAAACTGCATAGCTGCCAAAAACTAGTCATCATGTACTGCATAGGAAGAAGGTAATGGAACTTGACAAAAAAAAAAGGAGGGAAAAAAGTATGTCTGGAGACTGAAGCCAGGCAAAATCAAAGCAGAATTAAGGACAAGGAATTAACAAACGAATGCATCAAATATCTTGTACTGTGAATTTGATCTTGGCCTCCCAAGTTCTTCACTTAGGAAACATTTGTAAATAGAAAACTAGGAAAAAATTATTTGGATTCATTAGAACTTGAAACTTTAACATAATTAACTGCAACTTAGAAGACTTTAAAAAAATAAAAAGATGAAAACCAAAACAAAAAAAATTGAAAGTGCTAAAAAACATTTTCACAAAGCTAATTTTGTGACAAAATAGTCTGAAATGACATGCCAGAATCTTTTTGCCTGTCAGCTCTGCTGCTATGAAATTCATAAATATGCTATTAGCATTCTAGCACCTCATCCTAGCACTTATTTCATAAAAAAATTAGCCCTGCATACAAGATGTACACACATGTCTTTTTGTGATGTAGCAATGCTGATTTTAAAACTGGAATTCACAGTAACCCTATAAAAATGACAGCTGTAAATTAACTGAGCATAATGTAGTCTTTACAGATCTCCAGAGGACTTGAATAAATACATAAATAAATTAGGAAGAAATGGCAGTGAAAAGAAAGTCTTTTCTTCAGATGGTCTACATTTCTAATTGAAAATTTTGGCTAGCATTAGTTGGCAGAAGCATAGAATACACAGCATGAAAGGTCAATAAATCAGTCTAATACGTGGAAAAAATGCCTTACTGGAAAATTTGATGGACACCATCAGTTTTAGAGTCACATATTCTGCTTGTTTACCCATTTCAAAGCCCTTTCTAACACTTTAGTTATACAAGTCCATCACATTGATTGACAAGGATCTAATCAGTTCAGGTTCCAAATTAGGAGTTATAGGGGAAAATTGGCTACTATGTACATCCAGTTCACATAGCTGGTAGAAAACCCATTTTTGTAAAAGAATAATGCTGAAGAGAAGATGCCCGTTTTATTTTGCAATACTCATAGGCTGTACCAGCGGTATTTTAATAGCTTGGAAAATGTTAGTGTTGTACAAGGACAGACAAATTTAAAAGAAGCCTTACAGAACCTACCTGGAACGTTGACATTTCACATTCATCCAGTACTGTTTTATGTAACAATTCACAATGATTGTATTTTAGACTGTCTTGTGCTTAGCCTAAGAGGAATTCTTTGCTGATTTATACAGCACAAAATTATAGTATTTATTTAGATGCTAAATCTCTCAGGATTCATGTCTCTGCTCATGTCTTTTACTGGGCCTGGCAGAGTGCATTTTGTCCTGATGGTGTTGTAATACAAACAAGTAACGTATTTTAAAGCCAGAAGATACACTGCAATCACCCACTTCAATCTGCAAAACCAAGTGTCTGGGGTTCAGGATGATCCAAGTCCGGCTTGGGCTTGGGAAGCAAATGTGAAACAAACAGTGTAAGGACTCTAAAAGCTTCCTACAGAACAGTTATTTACCACTATCGAGCAGAATATGAATCCTTTTGCATTCAACCTACTATGTCAAGACACTCGCTAATAATCACAATAATGAATAATACCAGAAGCAAGTGAAATATGTTTGATTTTCTTTCATTTCATTCTTCTCACAAACTCAGCAGGGGTTCTGTATGCAATTTGGTGGTTACATTAAACTACATTTTCAATAGGGTTTAAATTAGAACTATGCACCCAGATATCAGCTGAGATTCTGTATTTGATGGGTCTGACGATAAAATGAAAGCAAGCTTAACTCAGGCATTTAGGAATCCAAGGTCTTTCAGCATGGCCAAGGCCTTGCTCTGTATCATAAAGTAAATTTTTTAGACACCCTTTTTTTCCCATTATCTGTACATGACCTTGATCTGTTTGATTTTATTACCTGCATCATTTAAGTTTTTAAGGACCAAAGCTTTAGATTAGCAAGTAGTCCTGCAATTACTGAAGTGCAGTGAAGGGTTTTGAGCAGATCAGCACATGCTTTGTGGTTTTCATTGGAATTACTTTTCAACCATCTGAAGAGTAAGAAATGTCTCTTTAAAAAAGAAAGAAATGGTGAGATCCATGTCTGTAACATCTTTTCTATTCCATATATTCAATTAAAAAACGTTTCAAAAACATTTCAAAAATTTGACCCTGTTCCTGAAGTCTTATTAATAAGTGCCACTTCAGTGATGCCAAAGAAAGAACCTGTACTGAGCAGCAGCTGAGATTCAGGCCTGTGCTCTTTCTGTGACAGAGGCCACCTGTGCATGAAGTGGGAGGCACACGGCTCTCCACCCACAGAGTGAAACACAGACACAAAGGAACCCATGCTCATGCTGTGTGATACAGGGGGTTTGCTTTGGGTCAGTTTTTCCTCTTGACTGAACAGCCAGGAGCAGCTGGCATGGAGTAGGGGTGCTTTGCCAGAGGGCTGGTGTTCAGCAGAATGCTGAGTGCTACTGGAAGAATTCTAATTCAGGTGCTTGTAGTAGTTACATGTTCGCCGAATTCTGTTTGCTAAATTTAGTGTAGTGGTCTAAATATTTTTCCACTGTGGAATAGAATTAGGAGAAAGGCAAAACAGGCTTAACTTAAAGATAAAAACAGTTAGATTTATTAACACACACCAAAAGGAAGAAAAACAAATGAGAATAAAAAATTTGAAACCTTCCAAAATACTCCCTCCCCCCTAATAACAGTTCACTTTCCCACAAACAATGTAAAGAGACAGAACTCAGAACTCCAAGTCAGTACCACTTATAAAATAGTCCTTCATTCAGTCTTTGAGAGAAAGAAGTCTCTCCTGATTTGTTCTGGTAACTTTCCACAAGAGACACAGTCTGGCTGTGGCTTCCAGCTCCCGCAAAAGCAGCCCGCCCGGGACTTCCGCAATTGTGAACCTCCCAATCACATTGCCTTTCCCAGAACTACATATGGGCTGTGGCCTCACTCTGGGGTTTCACCTTTTAAAGATGCACAACTCCACAAGCAAAAGATTCCTCATCTTAAGGAAACAGATATCTTCTCACTTCTTCACTGGTGCCGAAGGCTTCTTATCTTTCTCTGTTCAAACATCTCATAGGCTCACCAGATTACAGTTTCTAATTCAATATTCACACAGTAAATCACAGATACCTTTGCTGAAATACACAACATCATTTCCCCAATTCATATTGTCCACAATTTAAAGGAATACCATAGCATATTCATATTAGAGACTGTTACCACAAATCAAAGGATATTTTCAGCCTAGAACTAAAGCAGCTTATCATCTCTTCCACTTAAGAAGTCACTCTTCCTTTACTGACCTTGATATCTCCATATTGTCCCTTTAAATATCTCCCACTCTGAACTTTTCTCTCCCTTAAAGAAGGATTAAGGCTTTGGAAGTTCCATCTGCTGGCAGGAAAGGGTTAAAACTTGCCAGGCCTGCGGTGGTCTCTGCCAGGCAGCAGCTGCAAGAAGCTTGAAGCCATGCCGGTGGGAGAAGGCTCAGAAACGGCAGCCAGGATCTCCTGAGTGGCTGGGCTTCTCTCCTGCCTCCCGCCCCTCAGTCTTATGGGGTGGGTCCGGCCCAGCCTGGGCTTAGCGCTGCCTCGGGGCTGGGGGGAAACCAGGGGACATCTCTCTCTGGCCCGGCCAGCGGCGCAGAGCAGGCCCCAGGGTCAGCTGGATGTCAAGAGCCATGGTCTCCCTTTTCCCTGCTGGCAGCCACCAGGCTCGGGGGACCTGGCTCGGCTCTGCCAGGGCTGCTGCAGCGGCGGAGCCCATCTGGGCCCGGCCTGCCCACCCAGGGGCAGCGGGGCCTAAGCTGCGCCCCGCTGCTGCCCACAATGTTACCTTGGTGGCTCACTGGAAGAAGGGGAGGCAGCTTCCCAAAATCCCTCTGAATTTAAGCCATGTGACCCAGAGGTGTACCCCTGTATTTAATTGGCCAATCTGGTTGTCAGTTCCAAAGATGTTCACTAATTGTTTTTTTTTTTTTTTT
>VYZR01095716.1:0-11119 GCA_013400675.1 Oxylabes madagascariensis
ACCCGGCTCCCCCAGCTTCTCCTTCTCCCCTCCACGCTGTGCTGTCGCACTCTCCATCTTCTCCCTCTCCTCTCCTTTTTCCATCTCCCTTTCCCTCCTCCTCCTCTTCCTCTGGTCCCTCCACTCTCCAAGGTCTCCTGCCACCCCTGCTGAGCCCAGCCCTGCCCGCAGCCCGGGTGGCACCGGTGACAACACTCTACCTCCAGACACCCCATAAATGTTTTATCGCGCTTTTGCTGCGCGTTATAAATGATAAATAATGACAATAGACGTCTTACCAAGTATTTATCTCCTATTGCCGGGCTTTGAGCAGAGCATTAAGTCTAAGTGCTGGTGAGGCTGGGTATTAACAAAGCCATTTGTGATAAATGGAGCAGCCTTGGCGGGTCACTGACACTTTGACAAGCTTTCCGTAGGCGCTTTTCCCCGTAATGTTTTTGCTCTTTTGTTTTTACCACCCAATTGAAGTAATTGCAATGCTAAGAACAATAATAACATATGTTATTAATTGGGAATAAACAAATAAAGCTGACTCTCCTGAAGGCACTGAAATAAGAGGGTGATGTGGCTGCAAGTGGCAAAAAGATCCATTCCTTTCACTACCTGCAGTGCTGCCTTAAAAAGCAGAATAAATGACAATATTACGGAGTCATATGATGAATTATTGATGAGTGATTGGCGATTTAGTTCAAAGAGACCTTAAGGATCACACCCAAAAAGTCTTTGCACTGGAAGCAGATAGTTCCTTCAGCTTCAGCCTGGCTTTGTGTTTCTCTCCCTAGGGCAAAGCTCTTTTTGCACCATAATATCTCAAAATAATAATAATATCTCAAATGGGAGCTTCACTGAACTCTGCCTATTGACACATTCCAGTGGCATTTGTGGCTGAAAGCTGCCTCTTATTTCCCATGTTCCTATTGATCATCCTATGCACAAGGACACGGGGAATGGAATTTTGAACTCATCTTTTGGGTGGGAAGCCTCCAACACGCTGCCACTGCCTCCTGCATCAAGGCAACGTCGCCCCAAATTTGGGTTCTGCTTGCACTTTCAGGTTCAGCCACCAAGCCGGGTCAGCTTTAACACAAGGGAGCAAAAAGGGATCTCCTCACACTGGAAGCAGAGCTGGGAGGAGGAGGAGAGGAGAGCTCAGCAGGAGCTGCTGGGCAGCTCCAGGGGTGCCCATCGCTCTCCCAGCTCCCAGGGCAGCTCCAGCTCTGCCTCCAAACACCACAAGTCAGATCAGGCAAATCCTGTCCCGGGGGAGAATCTATTTCTGACTTAGGCACGCTCAAGGAGGACTGAAGTGATGAGCAAACAGATTTTTGAGGACGCAGTTTTAAGCTGTGTTGACTGTGGAGCGGAGGGACCATCCTCTGGCATCAGGAGAGGAATTTGCCCACAGTTGGGAAGTCAAAACTCTGCTCCTGCCAGCCCGGGAATGTCCTTCAGGGCCTTTGTGTCCCAGAAGCTGGGCTTCCTTACTCAAGTGGCTCATTTCTTAAGGGACAGAAGGCTGAAGTTTGTAAAAAGAAAAAAGAACTTTCCAGCTTTTTCTTTACATGAATTTTTGGTGAATGGACTGGGGCTAAATGCCCAGGATTTTCCAAAATGGGACCCTATGTCCACCCTTTTTGGTACATAAGGAAGTGATGCAACTGTTATATTCAATAAAAACAGCAAAATTTAAAGTTAAATAGAAAAACTGATGGCTAAAAGTAGATGGGGAACAAAACAGAGAACTTTGATTATAAAACCAAAACAAACCCCTGATTTTAATACAAACATTTACCAAATCTCTCAAAGACAGCTCAACAGCTAATTGCTTGTCTGGTAACTCAAATGTATAAGTTTGTGCATTATATAAACACAAAATCAAAAGGATCTCATTGTCTTTCTAGCACTGGAAATGTGCATGAGGGATTTTTTTCTCTCCCTCACAAATTAATTTTCCTGTGGTTAATATATAATATTCAACCAATATTTTTCTTTAGGCAAGCAAAACTTTTGGCAAGAATTTTGGAGGGTTTTTTTGTTTCTTTGGTTTTTTTTTCTTTTACATTCATGATCTGTGTCTTAGATGAAAGAGCAATACAAATTTTCTGTCATGGACAACAATTTTGGGATATGATGGGATTGTTGGGGCGTCAGTGCAGGGCCAGGAGCTGGACTTCCATGATCCTTGTGGGTCTCTTCCAGTTCAGGATATTCTATTATTCTTTTGTTTTATTTTTTTTTTTTTTTGTTTTTGGTTTTTTTTGGTTGGTTTTTTTGTTTGTTTGTTTGTTTTTGTTTTGTTTTTTGGGTTTTTTTGGTTTTTTTTTGTTTTTTTTTTTAAAGCGGTCAAATCCTAAGAATTTCAGGCTCCCAAAGCCCTTAGGATGTGGATCTCACTCACTAGTGATGGCTCCATGTACAAAGTGTCAGGAGAAGGGAAAGGAAGGGAAGTGTCCTGTATTCCACACTTTTCCAAGCAAAAGACCAAGCTCTGCTGTGAAGGCCCATTTTCCTTCTGTGAAACCAGTTTAAATTAAAAAGAATTGTTTCAAAATGTCTTCATGAAGATGTTTTGAATGCCTTCAGATTCAGCATTGAGGTTTTTGCTGGAAACAACAGATTTAGGATAGAAGACTGTTCACAGCTTGAAAATTGTCTTTTCCACATGAGCACAGAGAGAGGGGGGATGATGTTGGACCCTATTACTCATGGCAAAGCCTAATAAAAATCAATAATCACAATCACAGAAACCAATCCCAAATATCAGAACTCATTTCTAATTATTATGTTAGATATTAGCTTGAATATTCACCCAGCTCAAGTACTGGGTGAAAATATAGAAATGTTTTTACCTAATATTTTATCTGGAAATTCTTCCCCTGCCTACACTCGTGAGATAAGAAACAAAAGGCTGGAAAACATGATCTGTATAAAAGTGAGCTGGGTGAACCCAAAGGGAAGGATCAGCAGTGGTAAGTTTGTACAGAGATGGGTGGTAGCTGCAAAGAATTTGCTCCATGTGTCCCCTTCAAAAAGGATAAATAGGAACGGGCTGGAACTGCTGAGGAGGAGATTTTGATGAGACATTAACAACAAAAAAAAAGAGCCTATAGATTGTGGAAACTCCATCAGCGGAGATGTAAAGAGCCAGCTAGACAAGGATCTGTCACGAAGGATTTGGGCACAGCTGATCCTGCCTCCAAGCCCTCTTTCCTATAATATCTGTGCTCTTCCCTCTCTACTTGCACTGTTAATTCAGACTTTGTTCTTCCCATGTGAGAATATTTTCCTATTTTTACTTCACCTGTAAATGAAACACGCTCAATACTCCCATTTTTCATTTTTCTTTTCCCTGGAACTTCAGAATCTAGAATTCACTAGGTATTTTAAAACAAGTACAGCCTTCAGGAAAGCAAAATTGTGGTTTCCCTTTGTGTCTATTTTCATTTAACAAATAGCACACATTAAACATTTATCAATATGACACACAAGTGACAAATTAAAAACTGGATGAAAACAAAATAGAATGAGTAAATTACACTAAAATACTAAACCAAGCTGGCACCAGGCATCTCAATGCCTGAAGAGTAAACTCTCCCTCCTCTGATATTTCAGATGAAGCTGGGGGGAAAAAAGTTTAAAAAAAGAATCTTGTTAGGAAACACTCCCTCTGTCCTGATTTAAACCAAAGATTAAAATGAAGATGAGAAGATGTAGATGAAGTAGCTTTGGTCAAAGAAAATCAACTTAGAATTCTCACAAAGATTAAATGTGGATTTATCTCCAGGATCTATTGCTTTTTATCTGAGCGGTCTTGGAAGGAAGAGACAAGAGGAACTGAAATGCAAACTGAAAACTACCCAGGAAATTTTCCTGAGTTTTGAAATAGTTTGAATGACGTTCTCGGGGCATTTCCAGAAATAGAAATGCCCAGTGCTCAAGTACAGCAAGGAAAGCAAATATCCCTGCTGCAGCAAAATCAAAAATAGGCCTGGAGCTCTCAAAGCCTCCCCTCATCATTTCTTTAACCTTGTCCCTCTTGCCCGTGCGAGTTGTGTGTTCCTGCAATGCACCCAAAGTCTTGGCACCAGGAGGAATTCATGGCACTTCAATTAATGGTATTCCCTCAGATCAGGCTCTCCATCCTTCCTTTCCAGCCTTTCCAAAGCATTTTTCTCTTTGAGATTTTCTCCTGTTTGCCCAACACATTCCATTTTTCAGTCAGTGCTGAACACTGTTTCCTTCCTAGTCTTTCCCACCCATTCTTAATTTTTTAAAAATTTTGAGGTTTTTTCTCTACAGGCCATTATATTGAGATTTTCTCTGTTATTTCTATACACACGCACCCCATATAATCTGTCTTCTTTCTACCTTCCTCAAGCCAGCTTCCTACTGCAAACACTCCAACCTACTGGAATTTTTATCAAGAAATAGAGGCAATTTCTTCTATGTTTTGTAAAATGCTCAACAACCAAAACCTGATGGATAAATCAGAAAGATGTCTTAGGTTTTGGGTTTAATCCCTTTTTTTACCCCCCCATTGCAGCCTTTGCTTCAGGAACTGCCTCTTGGAGCCCACTACCCATGAGATGTAAAATTCTACTGGTTAAGCTGAAGTTTAGAAAAAGTTAAGCTGCTAATTTGGTCTCTAATCACCTAACACAAAAATCCCAGTGTTTTGTAATGACATCATACATAACCATAAGGCAGAATGGGATGCCATCTGTTTTGCACCATTTCCCTTTGTCTTATTAATCAGAACTTATTTCTGTATCTCACTTTTTCTACTCTGTGCAGATAATTCAATACATGGAGTCCCTTCTTTTATAAATTCAGGATTTAGCTGACCCTCAGGTCTTCACAATTCTATCAACTTACCAATAAAGTCAGCATGAAATTAGTTCTCCTTACTTGTTGCATTATTTTAGATATGTGAAGAAGTAGTAAATAATTCTTGCAATCCACAAAAAAAAAGTCAGTTTTGGTCTAATGATACCTTAATCATGAAAGTAAAAACAAATATTTTTCTAAAAATTCATTTTTTTCATCAAAAATTTTAAGGATCAAACTGATTCTCATGAGCAAAATTAATTTAATATTTACAGAAGTTATTTCACCATTCACTGTTACTGTTGCTTTGCTTCAACTTCTCATAATAACAAATACTCCAGATCCTGGATGTTTCTTGGAAGAAAAATACCTGATTTCAGGCCAGCCCAGAGTGTTTGTAGGATATTTGGGGTGACCATCCAAGACCTTTTCCCTCAGCTGCTGTCGCAACCCTCTTGGTGCCCAAACCTCTCACACAGCACCTGTAGGGACTCAATCCCTTCTAGGAGCTGGGGGCTGACTGCTACCATGAACAAAACACACAATATGATGTTTCTAAACTAAACTGCTGTTACAGCTTGAAAAATAAACTCATTTAATATACATTTATTTCTGTGGAATGCATCCCCACCCACCAACAGGAATATCCCTGCCAGCACAAACTCTTTGTTTGGGGTACAAACTGTGCCCTCATCTCCCCTGGATATTACCGAGCGCATTGCAGCGCTTCCCCAAAACAAAATAATAATATGCAGGCTGCAGAATGGGCTTCTCCAGCATAAAGCATCTGGTTTCGCAGCTCATTAGAAATTCTTTTCCCTCTTACGGCTTTGTGGATAACTTTTTACGTCCTGTTTAGAGCCAGCATCTCCAAAGTCACAGTTTGAGCACTTTTCCAAAGCTGCGGCAGCCACAGGTCGTGGTGGCTTTGTCAACTTCAGCCCCTCTCTCCTGGTTCTCCTGACAGTTTCCTACCTGGAATGTTTTCAATAAATCCAGTTCCTGGAGTTTCATCAATTCAGGCCTCCCTTCTCTCCCTTATTTAGGGATAAATAATGCAGAGAATCAGGGAACAATTTGGGTTGGAAGGGACCTTAATGCCCACCTAGTTCTAACCCTCCTTTAGAGCAGGGCTGTCCCCCACTTATCCACTCCCTCATGTAATTCATATTAATTAATTAGGGTGGGGATTAATTCCAGGCTGGGAATTTCACTGAAAGCAGCACAAGCACAGCCTCCCCAAAATCTCCTGTTTGACTCGGGCAGAGGTAGATTTGATCTGAATTTTTCAACAAATTCCAGACAGCCTTTGCAAATGTGCAGGTTTTAAAACAGGCTTTAACACAGAATATCTTGGAATGTAAAATTCCTCCAATGGCCTGGCAGGGCACTTCGGATGCTCAGCCACATGGGGAGATGCTGAGGAGCTGGACCAACTTGGAATTAGCCGAAATTCCCTGAGCTTCCCCCATCCAAATCCTGCTGCCCCAGGCGAGAAAACCAGGGTGGGTAAATTCTTGCTCCTCCAGAAAGTTCAGAGTGATTTTGTCCTGGATTTGAGCACTGTCCCCTTCCCCACCAATCCCTCAGGGCTTCCTGAAGGAGCACAGTCACCCTTGAAGCTCTCTCTGAAAACCAGGCCCTTATTCCAAAATAATCTGGATTTTCCACAAATTACCATTCCCTTTCCTTATTTATCATCCCCCCAGTTCTTGTGTGATCTGCAAGCATTAAAAGATTTTTTTTTCCAGGTCGTTATTCATTCCATGGAAACGTGTTAGGCCATGGCTGGATCTCCATGAGATGTTGCTGAAAACATCTCCATTACTTTTTGCAATTAGTTTACCACTTTTAAATCTGCTCAAATAGGGGCCACAGTCATTTTTTTATGTCCTAATTTATTTTATTGGAATGTCGTGTAGCACTAAGTCGAGGATAGGATTTTCAGTACGTTATGGCAGCTCCAGAAGCTTTATCAGTCCCTCTAGCTCAGATCTTTGCTCTCAAAGCCAAAAATCTCGGAGCCAGCTGGCCGCCAAACTTTCTCTTAATTCTGTAATTTTATCTAAATTAATTCTATCTAACTTAATATCCGTAATTTTTACCATGACCAGTGCCAAGACCTATCCTTTTATGGAAGCAGCTCAGCCAGTGTCTTAAACACAAATAAAATGAGGGATGACAGAATAGAAAAAGTTAAGATTCATCGAAATAAGTTGTATTTATCAAAATAAGTAATATTTCTCATAATAAGTCATATTAATTCAAACTCAGGTGTGGTGTAAACTGCTGATGTGGCTTTTTTTGCCTTTTTCATTGGGCTTGGTTTGGGTGTTGTGGGTTTGGTTTTTTAAACACACTCCTCTGGCAGAAACTATTATCTTTTGGGAAATGATCCTTCCCCCAAGAAAATAATTTAAGCTCTTTTCTTGCAACAAAATCAGTCAGTCCACCTTTGAAAAGGGTGGTTAAAGTTCAAGTTAATAACTATTTCTGGCTTGGTTAAAGAGTAGAAAGTCCCTTCCAGGCAGATTTTTTAATTCCATCAGACAATTAAAGGTAAGATTTCTCCCTTCTAGGATTCTCTAAAGGGTTTAGGTGTTTAATTCATTTCAACAAGTCTCTGACTAGCAAGGAAAGCCTTTTTGTTGTGATTTATTGGCTTGTCTAGCAGTAGACCTCCCAATAAAAGCTGAAGGAAGGATGGAGCAGGGAACCTGAATCAGGCAGTATCTCCTAACCACAGCTTCCTACTTTTTTTCTTTTAATTCTTTGCATCAATAATTACATATTAAACCTGTCCAGGACCCAGAAGATGCTTTAACCAGAGATGCTGTAGCAAGTCTGGTGATGGTAAATATTCCCTATGGAATCAGCTGGATCCATGGCAGGGGCACTTGGGAATGGTTAAAATTTACATTCTCCTGAGTATTTAAAGGGCTTTGTTTGAATTAATGAGCTCTAGCTTCCAGTCTTTGAGAGCTGCACATCAGTTTTGGTGGTGGTACATGATTTATAGGAAGATTTAGATCCCTGCATACATATTTTTGTGGATATTAAATATATATGTGTGTATATGCAAATATAACAGCTTGGTGTACCAATTTCCATAGTTATTCTGTTTTCCCCCTATTTTTCTATGAGTATATTTTTCTCAATTAAGAAAAAGAAAATTAATCACACGTTATAACTAAGAAAAATAAATATTTTCACCCAAAATCTCCATGTCTGATGCATAATTCCAAGAGGCAGCAGGTGTCCGCAGCCACTCCAGTTCAGAATTCCGTAATTCCATCCATCCTGCCCAATATTTCCGTGTGGCTTCTGGACCTGAGTCAGTTCTCTCTCCTTGCTCAGCCAAGGATGGATCATTAGACTCGCAGCAATTAGATTTTACTTCAAATCAGCAAAACTGAGATTTCCCCCAATCCCATTTACGACATTCTTGGAGAAAATAGGTACAATTTCCAATCTCAGCCTCCCTTCTGCTCCATTGTTACACAAAATGGGCACGAAAAGCTACACATAACTATAAAATGATTATGATTTATCTGGGTATTTTGTTCCTTTAATCTATTAGGCCAATTGTCCTAATTTTACTAAGTAATTCTGTTAATTTAACTTTGGGGTTAATCTTGCTTTAAGAACACTTTTTGCTGAACAGGAAGACTGTGCTCAGCTGGTGCATTTTCTTTTTTAGACCTGAATGTAACCTTTTTAGAAAAAAAAAAACCCAAAAAACAACAAAAGTTTCTAGTATATCATGTGATCAATAGATACAAGTACTTTCATTTTTTAAATTAGTCTAAGGCTATTTTCCTTTTACTGTTGTATAAACAGGGAATTGAAGGGTAAAATAGTTAAAACTTAATGCTATAGTGCTAATGTGGCTTTTAAATCACGTCAGCAGCAATCACTGCATTATAATTAACAATTTATTGAACCAGCAATAAAATGAACATCACATTACTTCTTAAAGCAGCAGAATAAAATGGCTAATAAATAGCATAAGCCAGACAAATTGCAGAGTAATAGAAATTTTCTTAAGATTTATAGTGTGCAGAAAGATGGATGTGCTATTAGTAGGAGCTCCAATACTTGACAAAATTCTTTTTGCAAAGACATAGTTACCAGGCATGTCAGAGTTCACAAGTCTAAGTGGTTTATCCAAATTTCAGCTCGCTGCTATTACAGTGGGAAATACTCATTACAAGGTTTTGTAACTGCAAGCAATGCGTGCATTTGCCAACATTCAAACTGCTACTGCCAAAAAGATACTAAAATATTTTATAAACTGTCAAATAACAAGTCTGCTCGCTTAATCTGAGTCTATTTTCTACTTCACAGGCGGGAAAACCTCCCAGGCCTGATCCTGGGGTCTCCGCTCGGGCGAAACTTCCCTCGGACTTGGCATTTCTGAGTTCCCACCAGTTTTTCCCCCGTGGAAAGGGCTGGGCTGGGCTTGGAGAGAGAGGGGAAAGTCATGAGGGAGGGAAGGTGGGTTGAGTGGAGCTGGGAGCTCCGTTGAATACCTCGTCTCTCGCGGGGCTGGGGTTACGGGAGGAAGAGCCGCGTTGCGCTTTCAGCGTTCCTGCTGTTCCCTCGTGTTGTGATTCCTCATGTCAAGAGCGTCTCTCTTATGTTCTGGTTTCAGCATAACAGATGCAGTTTTACACGACGTGTCACAACATGGAGCATCAACTGGAAGGAGCCTAAAAGAGCTTTTTTTTTTTTTTCTTTTTCCCAATTTTCTTCGGGAAAAAAAAAAAAAAAAAAGACAAAAAAACCCCATCCTGCTTTTCGCTGGAAAGTGAAGTGAGGGAGTTTTTGCCATGCAGAGTTTCCTTCAGCCTCTGTGAGGGAAGAATTTTCACTCTTTTATTTTAAATTGAGAGATATCCAGCAACTACCTTACGTTCAAATATCAGATTTATTTGACGTGCGAACCTTGACGTGAAATCGAGTTAATCCCGGCAGTAATGAGCTGTTAGACAATGGGGGCTGATGAGAACATGCACATCTTTAATAATGCAGCACTCCCTGAACCTTGAAGATAAATTACGATTCACCGACTGGTTGAAGGTGAGGTTGATTACATGGTGAGAGTGTTATTCTACCATTTTCCAAAAAAAAAAAAAAAAAAAAAAAAAAAAAAAAATTTCAACAAACCTGTNAAAAAGCTAATTTCCTAATGACTGTGCTTTTCCAACAGGGAATCCTGCTGGGAACACCTTCAGCCTCTTCTCTGGGAGATCACAGGGGGAAGTGGAACACACAAGGAAGGGAATTCCTGGATTTCCATCACCCTACAGTCATGGCTGGGGTTCCAGCTCCTTGAGGGGTTGGGCACAGATGGATTTTAGGGTCCTTTCTAACTCAACCCATTCTTCGGTGCCCGCAGATTTTGGATACACTGAAATAATAATAGTAATAATAATAATAATAATAATAATAATAATAATAATCAGCTAGCCTCACCCAGCTCCCTGATTAAACGGGTGAGCAGCAGCCTGGCTGCACTGGAGTCATTATTGACACAATCTGAGATGGGGAATTTGGTCTCCTCAGACCAAGCAGGATTTTCCTAAGCTGAATTCAACAAAATTAGTTTTTTTCCCTATATTAATGAACTCCTCTAACAGGGAACCCCCCAAAGAAACAACAGCAATTGCCTCCTTGAGAACTGTAAATTTATTCCTGCCCCTCGTTCCTGGTAAGAGTCACATTTCCTGTTCATCCCACATCCACAGCTTGGCTCTGAGGAGGTTGGAGCTCTTTGTTTGAACAGCAACAGCCACAACTCTGGCCTGTTGATCAGGAAATCCCAAGAGAACACAAAAACTCCAAAGATGCAGACTCAGCCTCAGGTACCAACAGGGCTGAAGAGCATTAAAGTGATTCCAGACCTGCTGGGGTTTAATCCCCTGGACAAAAGGCCCCAGCACAAAATTCAGAAGGACATGTTAATATTCCTCATTTCTTCAGAGTGATGGGCTATGGCTCTTCATTCAAAAGAGGAGAGGTTATTGCCAACCCCAACTAAAAACTCACATTTTGGAAACCAGACAAGCAGAAAAAGGCATAACCCCCTTGGACAGCACCCAGGAATAAAACAGAGCCATAGGGATGGGGTTTTCCCTAATATTATTCTAGCTGTTATTCATTGATGGCAACAGGTTTTTTTTGCAGAAAAATACAAATACTTCATATCAGCTAAGAGAGCACCCAGCAAACACTAAAAAAAAATCTTGATTAAGAAAGTATTTAAGTTGAATGCCTTCCCCCTGTTTAT
>VYZR01095716.1:11703-24106 GCA_013400675.1 Oxylabes madagascariensis
AAGTGTGAGAGGTTTTTTTTCCATTTTTCAAAAAAAAAAAAAAAAAAAAGCTAATTTCCTAATGACTGTGCTTTTCCAACAGGGAATCCTGCTGGGAACACCTTCAGCCTCTTCTCTGGGAGATCACAGGGGGAAGTGGAACACACAAGGAAGGGAATTCCTGGATTTCCATCACCCTACAGTCATGGCTGGGGTTCCAGCTCCTTGAGGGGTTGGGCACAGATGGATTTTAGGGTCCTTTCTAACTCAACCCATTCTTCGGTGCCCGCAGATTTTGGATACTCTGNTCAGAGTGATGGGCTATGGCTCTTCATTCAAAAGAGGAGAGGTTATTGCCAACCCCAACTAAAAACTCACATTTTGGAAACCAGACAAGCAGAAAAAGGCATAACCCCCTTGGACAGCACCCAGGAATAAAACAGAGCCATAGGGATGGGGTTTTCCCTAATATTATTCTAGCTGTTATTCATTGATGGCAACAGGTTTTTTTTGCAGAAAAATACAAATACTTCATATCAGCTAAGAGAGCACCCAGCAAACACTAAAAAAAAATCTTGATTAAGAAAGTATTTAAGTTGAATGCCTTCCCCCTGTTTATATCTAAAGCATTTGTGATCAAGGTACAATTTCTGAAACAACAAAACTGGGAATAATAATGGTATCATGAATTTAAAATATTTCAAAAGAAAGTCTCTTCTCTTATTTCAAGGTCCTCCTCCTCTTATGCCACCTCCTAATATTTTGAGGGTTTTAAAATTGGTCTTAATAAAAACTACTGAAAAACTCACACAAGACTTTTATTTCATGTACAGCCCATCCTTTTCTATCGGTTCTGAATAAAACTCTAAACTTCAGACAAATTTCCAATTTGAATTAAGGAAATAAAAAATACAACACAAACCATTTAAAAATATCCATAATTGCATCATATGAACTCAGTGTCTGTGTTTTTCATCATGCTGAAGAAATAGCTGCGTGGACAAAAATGATTTTTTGCTGTAGAGGTTTTAAAAAAAACAAATATCCAAAAGCCAAGTCTGGTGCAGTTTTGCTGAAGGTGGGAACCTTCAGGACAGCAGAGTTACCTGGAAATTCACTCATATGAAAATAAACCTCTCTGAAATTCAGGTGCTGCCTCCCTTTAACTGCATCAAACACAGCAAAAAAATCAAGGTATCTCACCATGGGAAATAGAGATCAGCATGGAAATTAATTAATTCCTTCCATCAACTGGACCACACCAGGTTTTAGTGAAGTATCCAACAGTTCAGCCTTCTCTGAGACTGAAAAAAATTTAGAGACATCATTTTGATACGTGTTAAACGCAGACATTGATTTTTTGGAGACAAATGGGTGGAGAAAAACTCATAATACATGAAGTGTAAGAAATAACTGATACAGAAAACTGACAAGTCTCATATCTGATCCCTGGACATTCCCATCACTGTTCCAGCAGTGGCTGTGCCGGTGGAACCCAACTAAATCCAAAGGGAGTGACCAGTTCATGCCTTAAACCTGGGGAGAAAACACAAAGTAAAACCGAAAAACCAAACAAACACACAAATTTAAAATAAAAAAAAAAAATTAAAAATCGAAAGTGGGGTAAAAAAGAATTAAAAAAATCAATGCGACACCAACCATCAGAATTCTTGCAGGAGAGGCCAACAATGATTTCCCAAAATTACTTCCTCAGCAGAAAAATCTGCACCCTTTGGGTGAAGGAAAAGATGAGAAATAAATCACAGAATCACAGAAAATGCTGAGTTGGAAGGGTCCCCTCAGGATGATGGAGCTCAATCCAGTAAAATGCCAGTGCAACCCTTCTGCAGCTGCATAGGCAGTGGAAAATAACTGTATTTGTCTAAAAAATCATGGAAAAATATATGGAAAACTGGATCTGACTTCTTCCAGCTCTCCATTACTACCTGGAGAATTCCTTTAACATCTGTTTGTTGGCACACCAAAAAGCAACAGGAATTAAAGAGTGCCCAGGAACACTCCAAGCCTGTTAAATTATAGGAAAGATTCCATCTTTATAAGAGAGAATTAGAAATGCTTGAGTGTTGTATAACTAAATGGGTCACCTCTGGTTATTTGGGGTTTTTTTGTGGGTTTTTTTGTTGTTGTTGTTTTTTGGGTTTTGGTGGGGGAGTGGTTTTTTTGTTTGTTTGTTGGGTTTTTTTGTGGTTTTGGTTTTTTTGGATTTTCTTTGTAGAATAACTTTCATGTGGAAAAAACTTTTATGAAGCCTAACAAGGTACACAGATTTTGGAGGCATGAAAAACGTGTAGTAAAGCACTACATTTTAGATGATGGCTTAAAGGAATTAAGTGAAACGAGAGTTCATAACAAAGAACTTCATTACCCTGGAGCATGTTCCATAAAACTCTCACAAACTGGTCAAACCAACACTTCAAGTGTCACAAGCTCTTTCTAACGCCACCAAAGTTTTTACAGCTGTGGCCCTCAGAGGCCACGCTCACGCCCAGAGCTGTGCCTTGGCCGTCATCTATTTATTTTTTGGGCCACTGCAGAGGGTCACAGGGGAGTAAAAACAAAAAAAATGCGGAGGTTTTGTGTCTGGCTTTTACATTTTTGCAACAGCTTCGTGGATGGGCATCACAAACCTCAGGGAAAACACACAGGGTTTTGTCGCTGTTGGACACAAGAAAAAGATGAAAGACTCCAAGTGTTTTCAGAAGGCAAAGAGTTTTTTATTGTCTAATTCTTACTACTTTTTACAAGGTGTTCTGATACAGGCTTAACATGATTGGTGAACAGGAACGACACCTCTCTAATCCCATTGGTTAGACTAGATAAACAGAACTAGAAAGGCAAAAACACCACCTGGAGAAAGCTGTTATGAGAAGTTATAGTTGTTTACCAAGATTGTTTTGAGAAGAAGCTTTCCTGAGAGATTTTTCCCTTGGGAAAAGATCAGTATCTACTAGCAAGCTAAAATCTCTCAGACTCAGAAATACCAAGTCCACAGGTTTTCCAAAGATACTCCCTACAGTCTGTGGGATTTGTTGATCAGCTCCAGAAAGCAAAACTGATGGCAAATAATTTCCCCAAGAGCAGCACACCTGGGAAATTCACTTTAAAAGGGTATTTTTGCTAGATGAGCATGTCCAGAAAAACCTCTGAGAGTGCACATGAAATGGCTGTACAGAGCATCAGCTCACCAAAGCACAGAATAGTAAACATCAAATATCAGGAAATTGTCCCACAAAGTCTGAGGATCTTGAGGTCAAACCAAAGAGAACTCTGGGGAGATGAAGGTGAAACCTCACTGAGATGTTTCCAACTTCCACTGTGGTAGAACAAATACCAAATCACCCAAAATGTGTTAAATATTCCTCATTTCAGGATCTGAAAACCTGTGAAGTCTAAGGCTCTAGAAAAGCTGCAATTGCTACTAAAAAATAATTTTGGTGACTAGAATTTCCAGATTCAGCATGGAAGGGTTTAATTTGTTATAATTTGGGTTTGTTTTTGGAACAACACACACTGGCCTGACAGGTACCTACTAAAGGGGTACACACAGGATTTTGGGACAAAAATAAACTATTGAACAACTGCCTTAAAAGTTCTAGGTCTCCTGTTGATGAAAGTAAAGAAGTGGGACGGGAGAGAATGAGAGGAATCAGCTAAAATATTTATTTTTAAAAAATTTTGAGCTAAAAAAGCTTTTATTTGTTTTTTGGTTTTTTTCAGAATCACCAAGTCTTTGAAAGAATGAGTGGAATTTTGAGCTGCTCAAGTGATATTGCCCTATGAAGAAGTTTCATTAAATTTGCTGAAATAATTTTAAAGTCTTGAGCAAGGCTTGCCAGATTTTTGCAGTTTAGACAAGCCAGGTATTTCTGGTGGGAGCAAATTTTCCTTCTGCTGCCATCTTGTGCCCCAGAATCTCAGGAAAAAGAACCTTTATTAAGTTTCCCCAACCACTTCAGGAAGGTGGGAAAAGCTCTGCTTTAAGGGAGGATTTGAAGGAAAATACTGAGCTAAGACTTTGAAAGTTAAGGGATGCTGCTCCCAGGTAAATTCCTTATGGACATCAGGCTCTGTGTTCCCAGGCCTTAGAGCAGTAAAAAAATCTGTCCTGCTTTGGGGACAGCAGCAAAACTCAGACCAGAGTGCTCTGACATGGCATTAATGATCAGCCTGACCAGTAAAAGTCTCTTTTCTTTCTCTGTCCTGGCAGATTTGATATAAAATCAAAATCTCTTGTGAAAGAAATATTGTACTCTGAGCCACTTGATTCCAAAAACCTAAAATGTTCTAAATCCTCCATGCTTAGAGCCTAGATCCTCAGATTTTTGAAAGACCGCAAGGATGGATCACATCCCAGAGGAATCTCCATGCATCTGATGCCAGTTCATAGTCCATGTAAAGAGTGTAAAAGTTATCACAAACCTTCCCTGTGCTCTTGAATAATAAAAGCAAGAGGAAAACTAGGATTTTTCTAGCACTGCATATCCTTGCATATCAACAGAATGGTTTGGGTTGAAGGGACCTTAAAAACCTTCTTGTTCCAACCCCTTTCTATGGGCAGGGGCACCTTCCACTATCCCAGGTTGCTCCAAACCCTGTCCAACCTGACCTTGAACACTTCCAAGGATCCAGGGATTTAATGTCTATCAGAGATACTCTTAAAAAAAAATTAAACAAAGAAAAAGATGCTACAAATTCCCTCATTTCCAAATGAAATTTGGAAAAAAATGCATGAAGACACAAGACCTACAAAACACTTGCAAAAACCCCTTTGCCTATAATCTCTGACATTTAGAGCACAGATTTTTGGTGCAGAGTGAAGTTGAATTTATGAAATTAAAAAATAAACTCTTTTGGAAACACAAGAGATGCGTTGAGCACTGCCCTTCCTGAGCGGGGTTTTACTCCACTCTAAATCCCCAACTTTTTGTCACTGGCTTGAAAAGCCAGAAAGAGCTGGATATTCCCTAACCCAAACCATTTTGGGAAGAATGTAAAGAATTGGTGTTGGTTCTGAGCCCCAATTCTGGTACAGGGATGTCAAATTGCAAAATCTCATCCAGAATTCCCACCCCAGAGGTTTCCTGTTGGAGCCAAGGATGGATAAAGTCCCTGGGGGAACACACCCATCCCACCAGAACTCCAAATCATTTTTCCCACTGCCCCCACATACATGACGTAAAAGGAAAAATTAAAACTTGCCCTGGATTGAAAATATTACTCCTTTTATCAATTTAAACGATTGAACAACAGGTTTAGCGTCAAATGCATGAAATGTGGTGTCTGCTTTCCTTAGGATTTCACAGGAAAGTGACTTGCAAGGCTCAGTGATTTTTCATTGGGGAACTTCAGTTCAGAGAACTATAGCAGAGAAGGGTTCTGGGCAGTGGAAAGGAATGCAACACAGAAATAAAGAACTTAGCAAAGTTATTCAAAGTAAAAATGCCCAGAATTCAGAAGTGAAAAAGGCATAGCAAACACCCATAGCGGTTTAGTACTGCAGGTGGGGAAAATCTTTAAAATTCCAGGGAAGAAAATACAAGGAAGCATTAAAAAAAAATACAAAAAAACCCCAATATTATCCTCATTTATGCCCCTGATTGCACCTACCTCTGTGAGGTAAAGGAAGACACATTCTCATATCCAACAACAACAGCAGAGCAATCCCACACCTTAATCCAGGCAAAAAAAAAAACAAAAACAAACAAACAAAAAAAAAATAATAAAAAAAAATAAAATAAAATAAAAAAATGCTGGGAAAAGGTACTCACTTAAAAGCAGTGGCACTGATTCCTCCCTGAGCTCAGCAGGTGAAACCAGTGTAGCTCTGAGGTGGGGGTGTGGGTGCCTTCCCATGGCCTGAATAAAGGATGGAATTGGGGAAAAATGACTAAACATCAACAGATGGGGGCTCAGAAAGCCACCACATTTCAAGAATTTTTGTCAGTGATATTTCGTGATAAAGCCAGAGGTTCTCACCCTAATCAAAGAATTCAGGCCAGTGGCTGCACCTTGGATTCGGGATTTGCACTTATTTTAATTATCTGTCTGCCTGACCTCCTGTTTACTGGGCACACTACCTGGAGAGGTGACATTTTTGTAAAGAAAGGAAGCATCAGCTCTTGGATTTGGAAATTTTTTTGCACACCATTTATATCACACTAAAATGTCCCAATTTCCTCAGCTGGACAGAGCAGGGGAGCACGAACAGCAATTTAGGGATAATTCTGGGATTTTCTGAACCACAGCCACACCTGTGGGATACAGGGGTGGATATTCCAGGTGGGATCCAGCATGGGGCTGGTCTGGGAAGTTTGGAGATCATGGAATGGTTTGGGTTGGGAGGAACCTCAAAGCCCATCCAGGGTCACCCCTGCCATGGCTGGGACACCTTCACTGTCCCAGGGATGCCTTGGGAAGGCTGACCTGGAACAGAGACTGGACAGAGCTGGAGAATAAAGTAGGGATTTACTGAAAGGCCTCCAGGATCCACCTTGGGCAGGACAGGGCCTGGCCAGGGCTACACCCAAGGTGGACCCAGAATGGGCACAAAATGCCTGACCAGTCACAAGGTCTTACATTTTTACAAGTTTCGATCCATTTTCATATTGGGATTTAATTGTCCAATTCCAGCTCCAGGCTGTGAGGTCCCATCCTTCTTGTTCCTCCCTCCAGCCCACCCTTGTTTGTGATTTTGGATCTGAAAATTGTCCTTGGTCTTTGGCAGGAAAAGGATTTGTTTTGTGTCCCTGCTCTGTGCAGAGCTGAGTGACCCTGAGTGTGAGCTCAGAGCTGCAGAATACATGGAAGCTGAAACTTAAGGCATCACCAGGTTGCTCCAAGCCCCATCCAGCCTGGCCTTGGACACTTCCAGGGATCCAGGGGAAGCCACAGCTTCTCTGGGAATTCCAGCCCAGCCAGGAATTCCTTCCCAAGATCCCACCCAGCTCTCCCCTCTGGCAGTGGAAGCCATTCCCTGTGTCCTGTCCCTCCATCCTTTTCCCCAGTCCCTCTCCAGCTCTCCTGGAGCCCCTCCAGGCCCTGCCAGGGGCTCTGAGCTCTCCCTGGATCTTTCTCCTGTCCAGGGGAACATTCCCAGCTCTCCCAGCCTGGCTCCAGAGGGGCTCCAGCCCTGGGGCAGCTCCGTGGCCTCCTCTGGACTCTCTCCAGCCGCTCCACTAAAACAAAGGTGAACAGTAAAGACAAAAATTCTGAGCGAGCTGCCACTGGATTAAAATGGGACTCCACCGATTTCAGTGGACATTGGGCTGGGAAATGCGGCCCTTTGTGTCCAGGCCCAGCTTTGGCTCAGTCCAGAAAGGCTCCAGGCTCTGCTCCTCTCACGGAGCCGCAGCATCCGACAGGGCCATCCATCCTGGAATGCATCTGGGAACGCACCGACACTTCAGGAGGGTATCCGTGAGCATTTTAATTCTGTTAAGACCAAAATAATGATAAACAGGGATAATAGTTACAAAAATTCGCCCTCCCAAAAGAGTCCTAGAAATCCTAATTTACTGGCTGGTAGCTGGTAGAACAGAAATACGGTAACTTAATAATCTGAGCATAGCAGTTTTCAGTAAGGAAAATTAACTAATTCATTATCACTTCTAATTTGCTGAGGCATAGCTGCCATATTTGTAAAATCAGCAGGTTCAGAAAAAAAAGCAAGTTTTTAATGAATGTTCTTTTTCTCCCCTTCCCAGATCCATAAATGATACAATTACTTAGCTCCCTCTAGTGCCAATTCCTAAAATAAATTTCCCGCTAATGACTGCACTCACCAATGTAATCATCGGAGCAAATTAAAAATTCACTTGGCAATAATTAACTAGTGAACTCTCAAAGGATGGAGTAAATTGCCATGAACCAAAGCAGAATTCAACTGGTGTCACAATTACAAAGAAAGGTCAAACGTAGGCTTTCTGCAATAACAAAAATACGAAAATCCATGCGCAGGCATTGTGGGGTTTGAACAATCGAGGCACACGTGCCAAGGAGGAGCAGCAGGCAGGGAACAGGGAGCAGCTCCAGCATTCCTCTGGCATTTCCAATCCCATTATTAAAGTTGCTTTTTATTTTATTATTTTTTTTTCGTTGTTCTGTTCATTTCCAAGGTTTGATAATTTGACATTCAAAAGATGCTCCGTGCTGAAATAGGACCCCAAAAATTATGTCAAAAATATTATAATTTTAATTTTATTTATTATGTTTTATTAATATTAATAAAATTAAATAGTAAAAACTCTCTTTTTGTATCAAATAATAATAATAACGACAACAACAAGTATATATTAATAGCAATAACAGTACAGCCAGAGGAAGCCCTGTGCTCACCCAGAAGTTGAAGGAAAAAGGCATAGCAGGGACAGGAGGGTTCCTCAACTTGTATTTCTGCTGTGTTTATGCTCTAAAATAACCCTGAAAACCTCCCCAAAACAAATAATTTGTAAGAATGTTTGGGGGTTTCTTATCACTGTGGGGTAGTTGTTCTACGCCCTATTCCCGAATTTCTTTCCTTTGCTTCTACGCACCAGACACTTGAAGACAAAGGATTTTCTGTGCAGGACAAATGTTGTAGCCCCCTTTTAGTTGGAATTTTAATGCAGTGGCCATTCTGCAAATACAGGTGTGTGAAGTAGGCCAGGCTTAACTTGGAAGAGATGTCACAACCAGAAAAGACACGTGAAAGTTAAATGGGTTTAATGGGCATCTTTGGGGAAAAGCATCTCATTGAACTGCCAGAGGGCTGGGTCGGATGGGATATGGGGAAGAATTTTTAGGGTGAAGGTGGAGAGGCCCTGACACAGCTTTTCCAGAGAAGCTGTGGCTGCCCCTGGATCCCTGGAAGTGTCCCAGGCCAGGCTGGACGGGGCTTGGAGCAGCCTGGGATGGTGGGAGGTGTCCCTGCCATGGCAGGGTTGGGATGAATGTAAAGGTCCCTTCCAACCCAAACCATTCTGGGGTTTTGTGATGATTGAAACCTTTCCCAACCATCACCTCCTGCCCCGCTGTCCTGTCCCTTTTCCAGGCTGCTCCAGCCATGTTTCCCTGCTGTTTTGGGAAGCCTGTAGCCCTGATTTCAAGCCTGAGATGTTTTGGTTTCTGGGAATTCTTTTCCCAGGCAATTTTCTGTAAACAAGAGAAATGTTTCTGTAACTGTACCTGTGTTTATCCATCCTTTCTCACAGGAGAGGTTTCTCGATGAACATCTGTTTTAACCAATGTGATTGAAGAGGTTTGCCTTTGTTTCACCAATCAAATTAATCTCTGTAAAATGGTCTAAAAGGGAGACATATCCCAAAACAAAGGAGTCATTTTTCTAGCCTTCTGATCTCAAAAGTCTGTGTCGCTTTTGGTGTAAAACAACAATAGCAGCCCGTGTGAAAGTTGCTGTGGCTATTTCTGAGAGGACACTGAGCTCTCCGGGAACACCACCCTCAGGCTGTTCTGTAGAAACTGAACCAAACATTGATATTTTTAAAAACCCCAAACTAAGCTCTTGCTTAGGGTGTGAAGGACAGGGCAGTGCAGCACTGTCCAGTGGTCTGATCCAGACTTCAGTCACATCTCTGCAGGAAAAGTGAATCTCAGGTAATGGAAATGGATTTCAACATTCCAGTCATGCAAGCTATCCCAAAAATGTTTTTAAAGTTACGTGATCATCTGGAAATTTTTAGGCCATGGTAAAATGGAAGGGGAAAGGGAAAGGGAAAGGGAAAGGGAAAGGGAAAGGTATAAGCTATGGCAAGAGATGAAAATTTAATCAGAACAAAATTTCAGATAAATTCCATTTTCTTAAAAACCCACAGAAACACATTTTTAACCTCCAGAGAAATATCTCACACCAAACAGCCTGTAGGTGCCGCTGACAAATGATGATTATTTTAATTGTATATTTTCCACATTGTAATTTTGTGTGACTATAACTCCTAATGTACTAATATTTATAATAATTATGATATGTAATTGTAATATTAAGTACTAAATATTAAATATTTTGTTTTCCAAGTGTTTAAGGCAAGGTTGGGCAGGGTTTGGAGCAACCTGGGGTAGTGGGAGGTGCCCCTGCCCTTGGCAGGGGTGGGACAGGATGGACTTTAAGGTGCCTGCCAACCCCAACCATTTAGGATTCTGTGATTCAATAATCCTATATATTATTATTATTATATATATAGTACATAGTTTATAAATAGTATACTTTTATATATTATAATAAGTCACACATTTCATTGGCTTCTTTCTCTGGCCCACATTTCCATAAAATAAAAAGCAAACCAAATCAACAACCAAAAGCCCTCAGTGGTAATAAGGCACTGATAAATCCACCGCATCGCTGTCATGGGATCAGTGTTCCCAATATCCCAAACTGAGGGACTGCTGACCATAATTCTATTAAAAGAGAAGATGCTTTAGAGGTGAATCATGCAGCAGGAATTTCTAAATCCCATCCTATTTTTCCCAATGCTAAAACAGCACCTGCAGCTCAGTTTAAAGATGACCAGACCCAAATTAACCCACCATGGAATTATTGGGATCTATTTGAATGAGGAAGGAATAATGGGAATTGTGCAGATTGCAGAAGGCAACCAACCTCCACCAGCCACGGCAAAACCTAAACAGGACTCAGCTGTGGAAGAGCAGCACAGGTTTGAGTTTAGCTCCAAATTGTTGATTATTTCAAGACTTGGAGCACATGTTCCTCTTCCACATCATTACAGGACAAGCGGCTCAGTATCCTTTTTAAAGGCATTAAATTTTTTTCCATGGATTTTAGTGGCTTTAAAGGCAGAATAACTCTGCTGCTGTATGTAGTAAACACACATCAAAGGTGCTTGTAGGAATTATAACGTCATCATCATCTGATGAGAAGAGCGGTTTTCAAAGCTCTGCCTCCATTCAGAGGTTCCCAATCCCGCTCTTCCTGCTGCTATCCCATCCCTGGGTGGGGATAAACTTCCTGAGGGTCTCCTGGGATCCTTTGCCTGCCAAATTTCAAGCCCCCCCCCAGCCTTGAGAATCAGCAGCACAAGAGGGTCCTAAGGCTCCCCAAATCAAATCATTAAATCATTCAAATAATTAAATATCCCTTGATTTAATAGATTTAATAGAGCTCTGTCTGCACTTTGTTCAACTTGAAGCCATCCCCTAAAAAACTAGTGCTCAGGAGCACTATAAAATCAGTAGCTGGCAATCTCTGGATATAGGACTACCTAAAAAAGCACTGGAATTTTTTTTTTTTAAGCAGCTTCTTTAGGCAAAGGGAAGTGGCTGCAGGATTTAATTTGCTCTGCTTTGATTTCTTGCTTCTTTAAACTTTTGCCAGAGGTGATGGGAATGCCAGATGCACATTTTTTTGGCGTACTGTAAAATCCAAATAAATACAAATAGCACATGCTTGGGTTTGGTGTTTCCCCTATGAATTTTTTCCCCCCTGTGGAAAAAGCAGTCAGTGGGAAAATAGGTATTCCCAGGCAGTGATGAGAGCAGCCACAACGAGGATTCAGTAAATCTCTCTTAAAGAATCACTTACAGAGGGATTGGGAGATGAAAAGACATTTTCCTGCGCATGAAGAGATTTGTAATCAGCGGTTTTCTTTTGCACTGCAATTGATGCTTCCAAAATTACATTTACTGGAGCACCGGTGCTCATGTTTCAGACTGAAAAAAACAAACAGGAATGAGCAAAAACAAACAGAGTGGAAATCTCAGATGCTCAGCTTCCTTGCAAAGGTCCTCTATGGCTCAATTGAATTCACTTAGTACTCAAAAATAACTTCTAAAAAGCTTCGTGACAGTGGTCTGAAGTTTGACATTCATTCACTGTATGGGAAAATGAGATTATTCAAATATAACCTTCATGAAAACTGTCCAGGATACCTTAAAATCAATATTTGTAAGGCAGAATATTTAAAAACCAGCAGTTATAATTAGAGCATCAGTTCATTATATCTGCATGTACAGCTTAAATTCCTTAAATTCTTGCAATATTTTTAAGCATAGCCTGAAGTATTCGAAGTTTTACACCACTAGAAATTTCTGCTTACTGGAAAGGAAATCAAATGTGGGTTTGATTAATTGATGCAGTCACATATTAAAAACTTTTGCTTCTTATCCCATTAAAAGTAACACTAATGAGCAATGGCTGTGACCTTCAAAGGGAAAGCCACGTGTGCTTCAACCCCTCAATATTTACCACCCAAATTTAATCTTTATAATGGACACCTTAAAAGGAATCTGATAGAATATACTAAGAGCCGCTCCAAAAGTAAAACACTTAAGGAAGATTTTGATTAATGCCTCGTGATTAATCAATTGATTAATACAGTTTTCAATACAGATGTGAGGACAGTGTCTACTTTAATCAACCCTCCTGAACATGGTGAAGACAAATGATGCATTTTTT
>VYZR01095719.1:30895-43356 GCA_013400675.1 Oxylabes madagascariensis
CAATTGCAAGGACAGGATCTATTTCCTCTTGAGGTGTTATGCAGGAGAAACCAGAGAACCTCATTTCCATCATAGGATTGCACAACAAACACTGGGGAGGCCTCTCCTCTCCTTTGTTCGGCACTGGGCTAAAGCCATCAGTTTAACAGCTGCAGGGGACGTACAGGAAGACAACCTCAAGCCATCCTCCGTTGTTGCAGACAGATGCTTATGCCAGCCAACATGTTGCATTCATANGTTGTTGCAGACAGATGCTTATGCCAGCCAACATGTTGCATTCATAAAGCTACCATCTGGAAACCAGCCTGGCAAACACTCTACCATGGGGAAAAGAGACCACTTCCAACTTCCAGGGAGGGAACTGGCAACAGAGAGGTTGTGTCATACCTGCATGCAACAGCAGGTTCTGTAGAAATGCCCAAAAACCAATTCCAGGTCCCCTTGTGGCTGGGAAATCTCTATAAGGCAGCTACATTTTCTATGTTTTCTTCTTTAGCCATACAAATTTTAGGGTAGTAGGCTTCATTGTTCAAATTTTTCTCAGACACATCTCCATGTAAGAAGGCTTGCCCAGGGACCACACACACACTTTATCCCCACTACAGTATTACAGACTTACTAGTTCTTATATTATAGATGAACAACCAGATGGTACATTATTTTTTAGGTTTTCTTATGAAGACTGCAAGCAATTGTCATGAAAGTCTAGTCTTCTTCCTCTGGAAAGGCAGATTTAATTTGTGGCTGCTTCCTTTTAATTTAAATTACAAAGACAGGATCTTGGTAGCAGCTGGGAATAAATACTTAAAGACTTAATTACTTTCCCCTTCTCTGACCAAATGACTACCTAAAATCAGCTGCAATGGAGGTAGTCCTGTGATAGCATGCTTCTGGGAGTAGTTTTCAGGCCAAGCAAAATTGTCTAAACTAATAAAAAGAAAACAGCTAACAAGCTGGGAAATCAGAAAATAGAAATATATGGTCCTTTTTCTTCTTTTGATTGAGCTCTTGATAAGGAATCTGTAGTAGAACTAGAGTATTCCCAGAAAAAAAAAAATTGTTTAGGTACAATTTAAGATGCCTAGTTTACTATTTGAGATTTATGACTATTTCTATCCAATTTTCCTGGAGAAATCAGTTATGAAGAACAGTGTTCGTGACATGCAGGATTTGGGCAAGAGGCATGTATGGGCCATCTCTGTAGACTCTGTGTGTGTGCTGTTTGGAGAAAGCACATGCGGTTTTGTGTGCAAAATTCTGGCTAGCAATACAGCGGTGCCTTCCTGACAGGGACTGGCTTACTGCAGTTCTCCTTTCTGACTGTGGGCAGTCAGGGTGGATGGGGATGCTATTGGAATCTTTTGTATTTGATGTGCTTTGAGGAAGGAACAGGAGGAAGCCAAGCAATTGGAAGGACGTGTCCTTTTTTACTGTCCGTTCTCTCCATGCAAGTTCTGGGGAGAAGGGGGAGATAAATCTTCAGGGACCAAGGAGGAGCTTGATCCCATGGGATAGTGGAGCAGGGCAAAGAGCAATGCTTACTTTGTACATTATGCATATGGTGAGGCAGGAAGAACTTCCCTACAGGCATCTTTTTTGTTAGAAAAATCAAGATATAAAGCTCTTGCCTGGTCATTAAGAAAAGGTCAAGCTTAAAGTCTGTCATGTCATTAATTTGAAAGGTAGGCTAAACACTAAAAGAAATGAGCTTTGGGAGGCCCTCACCCTGCTCATATACGCAAATAATGAGATGCTAGTTTCAGCCAGAATGTTCCCAGTTGTTACATTTCAGCTCCCATTTTTTAAAAGCCTTTCACCCTTACAAGGAAAACAGACTGAGAGAAGATTCTGTGACTGCCTGATGAATTTTCAACACTGTTTTGGAAGGGAAAAATGAAACCTGCAATTCCATTATTTGTATAAAGAAAAACTGTATGGAGCGTTGAAAACTGTCAGAGTCATCTTCTCTTAAAATCACTGGAGATTTTTTCTTCTGGTAGGCTGAACTCAACAAGACCCATTAATGTGACTTGTACAAAAAGGGGCAGTTAAGGAAGAAAGGTAAAACGGATGCTCTTCCTTGTTTTGGGCCACCAGAGGCAAGTTCTGAGTGAGGCTGGCTGCTTTGAAGTGGCTGGCTGCAGCTCCCATCTGCCTTTGCCACACTGGCTCTGTTGAGGGTGTGGTGAAGAAGGAGCAAGAGGAATCCTCCCTGACCAGAGGATGGATCTGCTGAAGGCCAAGACAGCTTGATGCTGGGCAGTGACAGAAATCTTCTATAATGCATGGTAACATCTGGCCCATGTCATCTTTTTCTGGTTCAGCTGATGCTTTTTTTCATGTGAAAATACTAAAAACAGATCCAAAGCCTCCATAATTGAGGCTGTAGCAGTTGTTTCTTTTTTTATTATTATTTGAGAAAACCTTTATAACTCCCTTTAGATTTTGCAGCTCATGGATTATAAATCTGCTCTTCAAAGTAGATGAATGCAGCTTTCTGGCACTGGGAGCTGTCACATCTCCTGCAGGAAGGTAGACAGCCTGACTGCTTCAAGCCGTATAATTGCAACAGCCAAAGAAAGGATTCTCTTCTCTTTCCTTTCTAGGTCACACAATATGAAGAGATGGACAAGTTGTCTTTATACTGCCCCTCAAAAACATTTCTGTGCTATCCTTTCTAGCTATTCCCATTCCAGCTGAATGAACAGAGCAAGGGTAGGAGCAGCTCAGACCTTGCCTTGTTCATTTTCGTTCACACTGAGCACTTCACATGTTGCCTGCAAAGTTCTTGTAGGTGTTATGTGTGTCTACAATCACTTTCTCCAGGCCGCTTGGAAGGCTGGGTTAAGTGGGAAGATTGTGACCCCTTGGTATCTAGGGAGGAAGGATGGGGGTGGTAAGAGGGGTATTTTGAGGGCAGAGTGCCATAGCTTTGCAACAAGGAGGACTCACCCTGTCAGAGATTTCGAGCATGTTCCCTTTGCAGCTGGCAAGTGGTGGGAGTGCCTGTAGTGCTGCAGGCACTGCTGGGAGAGGCTGCAGCTTCCTCTATGCTGGCAGTGTGTGCCCCTACTTTGAAGCAGATGAACCAGTAGCCCTAAGGAGCAAAGGAGCTCATGGGTATGGAGGTCAAAAGAAGGGTGCTTAGAGGACCACTGCGGGATATAAAGATATTCTCTTCCTGGGTTCTGCCTGCTTTCATCTTCAGGAGCAGAGTGCCCTGTCTGTGTTTTTATAGCCTGTAATAACAGATGTTTTTTAATGAGTGCATGGACAGACAACCTATTGTCTGGGTTTGTGCCTCAGAACTGCGTGGTGGGAAGGACTATTGGCACTTGCCTTTGTTTACTCTGTTTCTAAGGATGTGTGGTCCTTAGAAAGATGGGGGCCTTGCTGTCTTTCAGGTGTTCTTATGGGCCAGCCCTGTTTGTGTTATGTGCTTTTCTCAGAGTAACCCCGCTATGCCATGGCCTGAGAAGGACCTCCACATGCATTTAATCTGAATGGACTCCAAGGGTATCCAAATGGGCCCAATAAACAAGGGTGGCCTATCTGAAAATATTTCCTGGTTGCGAACATTGCAGAGTAGGCTGAGACTAGTTAGAAAGCCTGGCTTGTGCGTACATATTTTCTCTTCTTTTAGTGTCCCAGTGGGGAAGACTGTCCCTGAAAGGCTATGAAGCATGGACTAGCTTTCAGAGCTTACTCCTTGCCAGCAGTCTCTCTGTGTGAGGCCAATAAAATTTGTTTGCACTTGACAACAATAGAGTATTTTTGCATTTCACAGTGAGTCTCCTCGGGACTGACTGCTGTTTGGGAAGGCCCTTAGCTCTATCCCTCCCTTTTATCCCATGCAGATTGAAGACACCACCCTTTCATGCCCTGCCTCTAGAGCATGGTCGCTTGCTATAAATATTGTGGGGGGCTTACAAAATGGGTGGAGTTTCTTCCAAGCACTGACCTAGGAGGGATCAAAGGAGGAATAAAAGCTGGGAATGTGGAACTTGTCTCTGAAGTCAAATAACTAACTCATGGGTGAAGGGTGGTCTTTGAGGAGGCATTGAGATGTGGTAGGAGCAGGAGTCAACTAACTGTTCTTCTTGCGGGGCTAGGAAGAGATCATCCAATATAATCCCCTCATGCTCAGCCCTTTTCCCCCATGGCCTCGGTCACCCATCCAGGGGGCCAAAGTAAGAAGGATGATCACTTAGGGGGGAGCAAGGGCAAAGAGGCATTCGAGCACACCTTGTAGCCCTGGTGGGTCAGAAAGAAGTGCTCTGCTCTTCGGGGCTAGGGCTCACCTGGACACTGGGCCATGCAGAGGCCTTTTGCTTTTTGAAATGCTCAGCCCCAGGTTGATCACTTCACATCTGGAGGGCACTGTGGTCCCAGGAGCAGGGCTAACTCTGAGTGCCCAGGAGGTGGGGTCTGCCCTGTTCTTTAGTTCTGCAGAGGCTTTTTCATCAGGCCAGTGGAACCTACTGAGAGGGGTCAGGCACTAAGCTTTGCAAGTTTTTTTCTCTCCTTCTCTGTGGATAACAGGGAAACTTTGGGATCCTTCTTTTTTCCCTCCAGTCTTATGAGATGTGTGGGTGTTAAAAAAATCAGGAGAGTAGGTCAGAGATTGTGCATGGGACTGCTAGCCTACTGCAAATACAGAGAGGCAGAGCCTTTTTAAAGAATGATGTAATGGGCAGCCGTTTCTCCTGGGGCAACCCAAATACTCTGCAGGGGATCTTGTGTGTGGCAGTCTAAGATGCTCTATGAATTTGTGAAAAAGCTCATTGGTGGAGATGTGATACCCTTGCTGGCACAGCAATCCAGTGAGCAGCTGGGCAGACCCCACGGTGAGGGGGCGACAAGCCCTGCAGTAGCCAGGGATTGCTCACCTGCTGGGTTGCTGACAGTGGCTCTTTAGCTCACAGTATCTTCGAAACCTCTCATCAACTCCTTTTGTTGTGCTGAGCACGTCTGCTACAAAGCCCTTATGAAATGAAATACTGGTTCTGAGAAGGATAATTATCATAGGTGTTATGATCCAGAAAATTTTTTCTATTAACTCAGATCTACATTGTTTAAATTATTTTGAATGAAAATAAGTGTTTCTAGTTCAAAAATGGTCAGAGAGTGTTATATTTAATACAGTTGCCTAAAATACTACACAGAATACTTTACTGCTGTGCAATAAAAATAATAATGTGAATAGTTATATCTTCCTCAAGTATAGCAGCTGGATCTTTTTTTAAATCCTAGGAGTTTGATTTGCCCAGTTCTTGTAAGGGACAATTAAATTTAATGATCTACACTTCAAAAAATGACCTGTGATTCTGAGAATTTTAATTCAATGGTTTCCCTGCTTGAAATATGTCTGAAGTGCTTTATTGTTTAAAATAACTGCGTTTGGTGGTTTTTGAAAGTCAAAATGGAAACATCTCAAGGAGACAGAGCCAGCTTTTCCTATATAAAAGGCTGACATACCATATTAGGGTAATGCTATTCTAATAGGCATTTGCCTTCTGGTTTGAACACATACAACTAATTGCAAAAGGTGCTTAATTGAATTTTTTAACAGAAGAACACAAATTTTGGAGAAGAAATTATAATTTTAGTTGAAAGAGGACTAAAATCTGTTTCTGATGATGCTTCCTAATTTGTACAATAGCATGACTTGACATTTCCAATGCAACTGTTTCACTTCCATGCTAGACGATTTGTATGGTCAGTTTTATAAAAATTGCAAGCTTTAGTGAGGTTTTCTGGATCATTTATAATCTGATGAGGTTTTTTTAAGATTTAAAATTGCTGACAACATAGAAAACCTGAAAGGGTAAAGGAGAAAAAATCAGCAGAAACTATCCTATGAGTTGTGGTTTTCTTTGTACAGACATATTCCATAGCAGTTCATATACTTATTTAATTTTGTAAAGGAGTATCTGTCTGAAAGGGACAGAAGGCTTTGGCTGCCTATTATTGATTAATCAACTTCTCCGAATGCTCGCTGACTCCTTTAGAGCCTGGAAATGTGTTTTATTATCTGAACAATTTAATGAAAAGTAGCTAGTCTGTCTATTAATTATATCATTAGTTGCATTTAAGTCAGTATTTACCACCACAGTGCAGCAGATGAGAACTAGCTCTTGGTCCTGTCACATGAAGTAGCTCTGTGCACTGAAGTCACTTAGATGGGTCCCATGAAACAAATATGCAGAATTTGGGTTTGAGAGTGGGCAAAATCAAAGCCTTGCTGTTTATTTCAGGCCATCACAGCAAAATCTGAGTTAAGCACAGCAAGATAAAATCAATTAGTACACAAAATACTTTTATGCTAGGGATTTAGTGTAATGCTCTCTGTATAAAAATTGTGATTCATTCCATTATTTAATGCACTTAATGGGTGTTCCTTAACAAGAGACATCCTTATACATGCTATTTTATGAAACTTGGTAAGTATAGGCAACATTCACTCTTGACAGCTGCAGATCAAATTACAAGTAAGCCACAGAGAATGTTTCTGCAAAGGGAACCCTTACTCCCCTACTGGGCTCCTATGAAAGACTTGGCCAAAATCCAGCTGACTTTGCTCCCCAACTGCAAGGAGCCAGACTGCATTACACTGCTGGCAGCACTCAGCATCCCTGAGGAGGTTTTTCTGAGCAGAGTCCAAGAGCAGTCACCACCCAGGGCTGCACGGTCTGGTCTGCAGCTGGGGGAACCTTGTGTGTAACTCATGGCTGAGGTGGTGGCCAGAAGACCCGTTCAGGGCAGCTGGAGCCTCACCTCCTCCAGCTACCAACACAGCTCCTGCAGTGCATGTCAGTGTCGGTGTGGCTGTGGGTGTCTCCACATCCTTGCCTGTCTGCTCGCGATTGCCCCTGTGGGCTGGGGGAACATTTGTTGCAGATGCTGCCTACAACATTGTCCTCATGGTTACACCACATCAGAGGCACTGGCCGGCTCAGGGTGCAGGACCCTGGGCACTTGCATCCCCCCTCAACCCTTCCTGAAAGCATTGGGACTGATGCAAGGGTACGCCCTGTCTCACATTCTTCAGTAGAGAGGAAAAGTTTGCTTCACACAGGGAAAGCCCTGCTCTCGCCAGGGAGTGTATAACTCACATGGTAAAACCCACAACCCAGCAACATAGCATACAGGGTAAATTTAAAAATAAAACCTTTATTGTGTACAAATGATGAGGAGACTCTAGTATTGCATAAGGCCATGATTTCAATGGACTTTAATGCACCAGTGGCATGGTGAATGCCTTTACCAATTTCCGTTCTGAGAGTTACCATATACAATTACCATTCCTTACCAAAATGTTTGCAGCCATGCTTAATACTGGTTTTCAAAGTTATGGCTGATGTTCATTTGTGTCATATGCCAATAGTTATCTCCTTCAAGACAAAGGGGATTTTATATCTATATCTGTGAGAGACTGTTAATGATTAATGACTCAAACAATAGACCACCAAGGAGGCAGGCACTCCTGCCAGAACCTGAGCAAATACAAACCCAGTGGAACCTGTGCTTTGTGGGCTTCTTTCACTGGATCTGGACTGTAACCATCACTTTGATAAAGCTGGGACACCCACAGCAGAAAAGATCAGGAGATGAAGACCAAATGGATGCTGTCAGGATCCATGGAGTGGTTATATTTTTCTCTACTTAATCTGCCTTGCTGTCACTCTCTTTCTTTCCCCCCCTAGACCCCTTTTCCTATTTCTAGACCTCTTTTCCTACTTCTTTCTCTCTCTCCCTCTTTACATCTCATTTACTGTTAAATAAAAATCCATACTACTGAATTCAGCATATGGTCTTGTTTGCACCTTAATTTGGGCAGAGAAATCTCTCTAGTAATTTTAATAACTGGGTCTTAACTATATAGTAGAAGCGGTATTTCTTTAAAGGCCTGGTGGAACATCTCAAATTCAAGTAGCAAGCTTGCTGATACTGCCCTTTAAAAGATCCATGAGTGACTAGGGAGGATTTTTGTGAGTTTGTTTGGTTTTGGTGTTTTATTCTTCCTTAAAAAAGTACCCAAGATGGCTGCTATTAAAAATCCCTCCTCATGACTCTTTAGGTCAAGTTCAGTGCCAACTTTTGTTTAANGGGTGTTCCTTAACAAGAGACATCCTTATACATGCTATTTTATGAAACTTGGTAAGTATAGGCAACATTCACTCTTGACAGCTGCAGATCAAATTACAAGTAAGCCACAGAGAATGTTTCTGCAAAGGGAACCCTTACTCCCCTACTGGGCTCCTATGAAAGACTTGGCCAAAATCCAGCTGACTTTGCTCCCCAACTGCAAGGAGCCAGACTGCATTACACTGCTGGCAGCACTCAGCATCCCTGAGGAGGTTTTTCTGAGCAGAGTCCAAGAGCAGTCACCACCCAGGGCTGCACGGTCTGGTCTGCAGCTGGGGGAACCTTGTGTGTAACTCATGGCTGAGGTGGTGGCCAGAAGACCCGTTCAGGGCAGCTGGAGCCTCACCTCCTCCAGCTACCAACACAGCTTCTGCAGTGCATGTCAGTGTCGGTGTGGCTGTGGGTGTCTCCACATCCTTGCCTGTCTGCTCGCGATTGCCCCTGTGGGCTGGGGGAACATTTGTTGCAGATGCTGCCTACAACATTGTCCTCATGGTTACACCACATCAGAGGCACTGGCCGGCTCAGGGTGCAGGACCCTGGGCACTTGCATCCCCCCTCAACCCTTCCTGAAAGCATTGGGACTGATGCAAGGGTACGCCCTGTCTCACATTCTTCAGTAGAGAGGAAAAGTTTGCTTCACACAGGGAAAGCCCTGCTCTCGCCAGGGAGTGTATAACTCACATGGTAAAACCCACAACCCAGCAACATAGCATACAGGGTAAATTTAAAAATAAAACCTTTATTGTGTACAAATGATGAGGAGACTCTAGTATTGCATAAGGCCATGATTTCAATGGACTTTAATGCACCAGTGGCATGGTGAATGCCTTTACCAACTTCCGTTCTGAGAGTTACCATATACAATTACCATCCCTTACCAAAATGTTTGCAGCCATGCTTAATACTGGTTTTCAAAGTTATGGCTGATGTTCATTTGTGTCATATGCCAATAGTTATCTCCTTCAAGACAAAGGGGATTTTATATCTATATCTGTGAGAGACTCTTAATGATTAATGACTCAAACAATAGACCACCAAGGAGGCAGGCACTCCTACCAGAACCTGAGCAAATACAAACCCAGTGGAACCTGTGCTTTGTGGGCTTCTTTCACTGGATCTGGACTGTAACCATCACTTTGATAAAGCTGGGACACCCACAGCAGAAAAGATCAGGAGATGAAGACCAAATGGATGCTGTCAGGATCCATGGAGTGGTTATATTTTTCTCTACTTAATCTGCCTTGCTGTCACTCTCTTTCTTTCCCCCCCTAGACCCCTTTTCCTATTTCTAGACCTCTTTTCCTACTTCTTTCTCTCTCTCCCTCTTTACATCTCATTTACTGTTAAATAAAAATCCATACTACTGAATTCAGCATATGGTCTTGTTTGCACCTTAATTTGGGCAGAGAAATCTCTCTAGTAATTTTAATAACTGGGTCTTAACTATATAGTAGAAGCGGTATTTCTTTAAAGGCCTGGTGGAACATCTCAAATTCAAGTAGCAAGCTTGCTGATACTGCCCTTTAAAAGATCCATGAGTGACTAGGGAGGATTTTTGTGGGTTTGTTTGGTTTTGGTGTTTTATTCTTCCTTAAAAAAGTACCCAAGATGGCTGCTATTAAAAATCCCTCCTCATGACTCTTTAGGTCAAGTTCAGTGCCAACTTTTGTTTAAGCTTCAACTTAGCAGCTCTCGTTAATTTCTCACATTCTTCTGGGACTTGGGATTTCCATATTTGGTTTTACTCTTGGATTATATCAGACAAGTTTGAACAAAATTCTTTCAGCTAAATGAATGTGAAAAAAATATATTCCATATGTTGTTATCGAAATCTTCTGTAGCTGTTTAAGTCAAAAATGGCAGGCCAGAAATCTTTATGTTGGCTTGCAATATAGACTCTTCAAGAAAACACTCTTAGGTTGAAGAAAATTGGTTAAGCAGTTTTAAATCAACTTGTCATTCTTTTCTGCATATTCTGTAGACCTCTTTCATTTTCCCCTCTCCCTTTTTCTTAATTTAGTTTTTAAACCCTTGTTTAAATGAGTTTGCCAGGGATTCATTTACTAAGAATATCCTTAATGACATCTCAGTTATGGATATATTTGTCAAGAACCCCAGCTGGTAAGACCAATGGAGTTGAAAAAGACAAAATATACATCATTGCTTCAGTATATCTGTGTATTGTCAGCTTGCTTTCCCAGCTCTTACCAGTTTAAGCATCAGACCTGATGCTTAGGTCAGTACAATGACAATTTTTGTATGTGTATGGTCAGATTGTTTCTTGCCCTTTTTTTTAAACCTAAAAAAGATAAATAACATACAAAACCTAGGCTAAAAAGAGTAGCTGACAAGTACCCACTTAAAAATCAGAAAACTACAGAGGTTGATGCTGCTATAGCAGTACTAAGTCTTCACACCCTCTTTATGTTCTTATAAAGCTTACAACACACTTTGACAAAAGCCCATATTTAAAGAAAGATTAAGCCTTTAAACTCAATTACTTAAATCTAGGAAAAAGTAAGACTCAAGGCAGTTCATTCTCTGGTCCACTAAGTATCTAATAATTTGGAGCGCACTGGGATGTGCTCAGTGAGAGAAACACTAAACTCTCCCTTTCCTACTCCTTCCCTCCTGGAAGAATGAATACACTGGAGAGCAGAGGAAGGACTTTTCTGTGAGATGGGTATTCAAATCTCTCCAGCCAGGCATGGAAGCTTGCCAGCAGTTCCCAAGAGTATGCTAGCTCTCAGCTATTGTAAAAATAAGTACATAAAAACATATGTCGAAAATCCCTCACATCCTTCCTTTCCCGCCTTTGCTGTGTTTGCCCCTGGCTAAACAGGGCAGCTAGGAGCAGGGCACTGGAATGTTTTTCCCAGTTAGTTAACTTTCTATAGACATTATAAAGGGACCCCAGACATCAAATCCATGTGTGAAGTCAAGGAATCTGGTTATTCCCCCTATTAGAGGGAGAACTACAGTGCAGAGAGATTAAACCCCAAATGTCTAAATGGTTTGCTGCTGTAGTCCTCATTCTTGTGTAAAAATCTTAAATACCAAAGGATTGACTGCTCCCATTTGGTTTGGTTAGAGTGGTAAATATTCATACAATCTGAAAAACAGCCCTCACAGAACACTTCTAAATCGTTGGACTTATCATTTGTCCGAGGTTGTATGGCAAACCAGCGCCAGTGACAGTGGAAGAGTGCATTCCCCTGGGACTCCAGTTCAGTGCTTTGAGCACACAAGAGTCCTGTCTCTTCTTCATTCCTACTTTGTTACCTGAATTATAGGGATGTAAGAGATATCAACCTCATTCTGCTTTGTTCTGAGGAACACTGCATTACTCTTTTCTTTGCTGATCTACTTCATAAATAACCATGTCTCTGATGGTTACAGGCACAGGAGGGCTAAGTACTACTGAAACCCATGTGCACGCTGTGGCAGGTACATTTACGAAGAGGCCTTCATGTTTAGGATGAAATTCTTAAAGTTTCCATGAAAACAGTGTTTTTTAAAAGAACTAAAATAAAGTTTTCATTTGTAACTTTATTTTTGATGGTTTCTCAACCTTAGCTTTGTACTTCATATTTCCTTGTTTTAAGAAGAATCTGGGCTCAAAACAAACATCCTTAAGTCAATTCCTGCATGTTATTTTAGTGAATAAATCAGAAACTTTGATACTTTAAAAAGGAAAAAAGGGGAAAACCAAATTTGTTCTGAAATGCTGAGGCTGATAGGAGTCTGAGATCAGGGAATCTCAGTCTCCAACTAGATCAAACCATAGTGATTACTGGAGTGATGGAAATTTACCACTCTCCCTGCTGGCACTTCAGTGGTTAGTGAAAATACATGCATAGTAGAAAGTGCCTGGATTTCCCTTGAAATAAGCCCAGTCACTCTCGGAGGAGAGAGTATGTACTAGGAGAAAACATAAAATGAAGTAGTGGGTGTCCAGGGTAGACATAATAAGGAAAATAAAATAGCGATGAGACACCTAACAAAATGTAGCTTGAAACCCACAGTCTTTTCAAATCTGCTTAGTACAGTGGGGTACAAGCTGGTTGCAGACTCTGTTTATATGTATATGTGCTTTACATATACACACTATATTACAAGCTGTGTATATAGAAAAGTGGCTACAGACTATGAAAATGTGGATCTGATCTTAGCACCTGAAGATCAGACCAAAAAGGAGGGCTCAGTGAAGATTGATGAGCATTTATCTTTGTTTAAAATTGTTATTTTCTTATTAATCTGTGCTATGAGGCAGCATGCTATGGACCTGTTTGCCATTGTGTACTGTAACA
>VYZR01095722.1:2475-12647 GCA_013400675.1 Oxylabes madagascariensis
TTTAGCTCTATCCTCAAAGTCACAGTTCGTCTAATAGCTGGCTCTGGGTGCTTAGGCAGAGAAATGTTTGTCTAGCTTGCTGAAGCAATTATGAAGACCAAATTAAAATATCAGTACTAGGAATAATGTGCCTCTTACCTATTTTCTTCTTAAGGTAAGAGCAGCTGCACTGGATTTTATCTATGTAAAACACCCAGTTTCAAATAAAAACTATGTGGAAGAAAGTAGAAGGCATGAAATGTACTGTAAGGGGTGAAATACTGAGGGCATTTGAGCAGTCTGGTTTAGTGGAAGGTGTTGGGAGGAGGTAGCAGGAGAGACTGAATGAGATAACCTTTAAGGTCCTTCCAGCCCAAACCATTCCGTGTTTCTATGGAGGAATGTCTTAGAAAAGACAGGTGTCTGCTAGGGAGGGCAGGACATCCCTTNGGGAGGAGGTAGCAGGAGAGACTGAATGAGATAACCTTTAGGGTTCCCTTCCAGCCCAAACCATTCTATGATTCTATTATTACATTTTATTCTTTGGTTTGGTCAGGGATGTGCTGTATGCAGTTCTTGGGAGTTTGAGAGGCCAAAGCAATGTTATAATTCAGATTTTGAGAACAAAAGGTATTTAGAATTTCAAAATTTCTTTGCTGCCCTAGTCCCCAGTCTATGTTTATTTTCAACCCTAACCTTTATTTTTCTACTCACATACCATTCCTAAGGATTCACTTCACATCTTGCTCACAAAGCTAGAGTCCTGATCCACCTGCTGCTTAACTTTTTCATGTGGGTCTGTTTTCACAAAAGCCCTTGGCTTGGCAATTGCACAGGTCAAATCACAGCATTATCAGCATTCTCAGCATTCTCAGAATACAGAAAATAAGGCAGCTCTCTCCCTATGCTGTGAGTTAGATAAACAAACTAATTTTACAAATATCTCTGTAATTTTACAGAACATCTTCTCTGTGTGTCATCCCCTTTCTTCTAGGTACCTGTTACATAATGGCTGGGGGTTTTTTTAATAAGCCCTTTATATTGAAGATCATGTCATTAAATTCACACTTTGCCATCCATTCCTGCTTGTATTTTTTTCCTCAGACTTATGCAATTATGTGAATGCTAAGATAATAACAAAGAAAAGTTCTAAATCATAATGGCAGGTATAGAGGGCGTTGGGTCCTGCATTCAATATTAAGAGGCAGAAACCAAGGCAGAACTAGACAAGGCAGCTGGAGAGCCAAGACGAGGCTAGAGAAAGATACTGAAAAACCAAGCTGGAGGAAACAGCTGACTTAGACCCAGGATTAGAACAGAAGACCTGTGGAAATAAGGCAAGTGCAAAGCAGAGACCAAAGCCAGAACAGGCAATATATATCAGGAAGTTAAGGCCAAAAAGTGGAAGCAAGGAAGGAGGGCAGAAATACCGTAGTGGTCAGAGGAAGGTCTGTGTACCATCTGGCATCAGAGGTGTTCAAATCTCCTTCTTTGGGAGAGTCAACAGAAATACAAAAACACCTTTGAAGAACTCACACTTCTTCTTTTCCCACCATGAAAAAACCCGAGTTCTTTGAACAATGGGGACAGAAAATCTCTCCAAATAGGGACCAAACATCACTTACAGTTACCAAGAAAGCTAAGAGTACCACTGATTAATTAGCAAATTAATTTTCTAGAAATTAATATACAAATAAATGGTGGATCTGGAAGGGTCAAACAGACTTCGATCATAAACACCAAGATTTTTCATAATAGATTTATGGAAAGATCTGAGAAAAAGATACTAATTTTTCCGACCCAGAAGAGTATNTCTATACAAATTCAGCAGAAAAATTTTCAATCAACTTGATGATAAATTAATAAAGCATGATGAGCTTTGCTTGAAATCTTGATTGGTTCATTTTACTTGCCCATTGACTTTTGGAGAAAAATTATAATTCCTTTCAAAATTTAGAGATGCACCAAGTCCTTTCTTTCAAGCTTAGCCAGCAGAGAAGAATACCAAGCAGTAACTATTGTATTCTGTGTTTGGCTTGTACATCATTCAAGAGTTCCAGTCTACAGTGTCAGACAGGTACAGTATGCCAATGACTCTGTTTGATTTATTATTTTCAACAAAAGACGTATCAGTATCTCCCAAGGTTCACAACTAATATCACAAAGTTTTACAAGTTGACTGCAAACACAAAGAAATATCTTCAGTCATTTTCTACATTGTACATGCTTGAAAAGAACAGAGTTTGGCAACAAAGACTTTTCTTTATTCCTTCCCCCTCTTTCAAATTATTGAGTGTGGCTCCTGTTTTGACCAGTCAGGTATGAGTTCTTTTCTTCTTCATAGCAAGTTATTAAAGAAGGTGGCAAATTTATTCATACTAGCAATTAGAAGACTCAATGTTTGTCTTTACCCAGTATTTGCAATAAGATAATATGCATTTCAGGTGGTTGCTGGGAGATGACATCATTGCTGTCCCATTGCAGTTGCTACAGAAACACAACTGGGATTTTACAGGCCAGGCAACAGAAAAGCTGTAGAGATTTGCCTGTTTCTAGTTTTGATATGTGACTTGTCAGCCAAAGTATAAGATCTTATCACCATGTACCTGATGGAAAACAGAAGTATCAAAGGTCATTGATATATTAAGAAGAGTGGATTTAGTAAAGTTACTTCTAAATGATCAGTTTTTCCTGCAGTTCAACCCATATTAAACAGATCATGATGCCAGGTAGGGAAGGACGTACTATGAAGTGAACTGAGTACATGTGGGTATCCTCACACTGGATTAAAAAAGCAAGTCCAAGTTGTGGTGTTTATACCTCTCCATCACATGTACATTTAGATGCTATCAACTGCATGCATACTTTCCAATTGCTTACAAAAGCCAAGTGAGCATTAAAGGCAGATAGTCTCCTGTTTAAATCTCACAGGAAAGTGAAAATATTTAAGAGATTTTGTGGATTTGTGTCTGCACTAGACCTATTTCTTTAAAACTACATTGGATATTCTCTGGGGTTATATTCCCTAAACACGCCACATTTTCTGAGTGTGCAATGTTTGGTATTTGCAGTTTGGGAGAGAAGACTCAAAGATACTACAAGACTAGGGTCAACCCCTTCCAAAATATGAGCATAATTGAAATCAAACTTTATATTTTCATGGTTTGGTGTAGAAATTTTCATCACAGTCATGAAAGAAGGTAATCGTACAGATTTGAGAATTTGACTTACATAGGTTTGAAATTTAGAAAGTTCTCTTTCAAGGAACACAACGCTGTACAAAATTAATTGTGTGGTTTTTGGTTTGGTATTTCATAGGAAACATTTGTTTTAAAGTTGTTTTGAAAGGAAAAACTAGGACTTCATGCTTTCATAGAAAGTCTAAAAGTGTCACTTCACCACTGAGTCTCAAAAAAATCTTTCAGAAACACTTTTATTCAAATCAATGCAACCCATATTCCACACATTGTACAAGATACTACACCATCTTAAAAGAGATACACTGGTCGTGATTCAGTCTCACAGTATGTAACCTTAATTTATGTGTGTACGTGGAGACGTGTTTACTTACACGCCTATAAGTGAGTTAGGGGCCCAAGTTGCAATTATAAAGAAAATTTAATCAAATGCAGGCAACAGAGACTAGATGATGTTTCAAGTCGCATATGTATGTTTTAGGGGACTGGACTGGTTTAAAGGTTGACTTGACTTGCTCTGCAGTAACCGGAGTGAGATCTCATTCATATGATACACTTGGACACCTAACTGAGACACTTCAGTTTAGATGTCTTAATTTGTAGATAAATCTCAATCACATATCTGAAGAACAGGGTATGATCATTACATATGAGAATTAACACAATAAAAGGCACGGTTGTAAAGGTAGTAGGAGCAAAAACAGGTGCTGGGTTTGGGTGCTATCCCTCTCCTCCATAATAAAGCAGTATGCTTTCATCTGGAAACAAAAAACATGGGTTTGAGTATATGAAACTCCAGGCTTATATAGAAAAGGAGGTAAAAGGGTCTTGGTTTGGTTTCCTACAAAGGAATGAACCTTTTCTCAAGGGTGGTTTTACTTGGCAAAGTATCTAACTCAACTACGGTATTAAAGAAATTTTTGTCATGTCATAAATGAGCTACTGGAGAGACTTGCGGTCCTTACACCCCTCTCTAACGGCACTGACCAGCTTAGTTCAACCTCCTGCATATTCATAGAAACATAGGATCATAGAATATGGTGAGCTGGAAGGGACCCATCAGGATCGAGTCCAACTCCTGGCCCTATGCAAGACACCCCAAGAATCACACCATGTGCCTGAGAGCATTGTCCAAAAACTTTTTGAGCTCTGCCAGGCTGGTGCTGTGACCACTTCCCTGGGGTGCCTGTTCCAGTGCCCAGCAGCCTGCTGGGTCAAAAGCCTTTTCCTGATATCCAACCTAAACCTCCTCTGACAGCTTCATGCCATTTCCTTGGGTCCTGTCACTGGTCACCACAGAGAAGGAATCAGTGCCTGCCCCTCCTCACAAGGAAGTTGCAGACTGCAATGAGGTCTGTCCTCAGTCTGCTCCAGGCTGAACAGACCGAGTGACCTCAGCAGCTCCTCACGTGGCTTCAACTCCAACCCTTCAATATCCTCATGGCCTTCTTAGTTTAATGTATTTTATATATTGTGGCGTCCAGAACTGCCCCAGCACTCGAGGTGAGGCCGCCCCAGCTCAGAGCAGAGCAGGACAATCCCCTCCCTTGCCTGCCTGGCCGTGCTGTGCCCAATGCCCCCCAGGACAGGGTTGGCCCTCCTGGCTGCCAGGGCACTGCTGGCTCAAATTCAACTTGCTATAGACCAGGACCCCCAGGTCTGAAGTGATGCTCTCCAGCCTCTCATTCCCTGGTCTATATACATAATTGGGATTGCCTCATCCCAGGTGCAGAATCAGGCACTTGCTCTTGTTAAGTTTCGTGTACTACCACAGCTTAATTCAGTTTAAAAAGAAGCAACAGTGGAAAGCAAAGCACAATATATTTTAAATTTACCATAACAATATTCAAATTCACTTTTTCCTAGAACAAATGTTAAGCAGATTTTCAAAGTGCATTTTTAGTTTTTGAGGAGGAAACACAGCTCCAAAGCAGACACTGCTTTTTNTCTGTTGGGAAATAGGATTCTAAAACTTTTGACACTCAGCACTAAGTTAACTTAAATCCCACTGATTTTGGCATTATTGGAACATAATTCCTTCTACAGTGGCTTTAAAAGGAGTCCTAGTGAGAAGGAACAGCGGGTGAAAAAGTCAGAACAAAAATTAGAAGGGCAATAGTTTATAGATGCATTGCAGGGTAAGATTAGAAATGTATCTATTTATCTCTGCTGTTTCACTGGCTTCTCTTTTGGTTTTGACTTTTGTGGAATATATTTAATCACTCTCAAATGTCAGAGCATGAATGTGGGTGATGCTGTCCCAGATGGTTAGCATAGAGCATGGGCTTCTCACACAAAGCAGGGGGACATGTGTGAACGCCCGGAGGACTTTCTGTGCTGATCCTATTTCGTGACTTCCTTTGAGACCACAAAGCAGCGCATGAGTCCTGCTTTGTACTTTTTTGTTCAGCTGTGTCTTGAAAGCTGGCTAGCACACATCCTAGGGCAGATCCCCGAGGTTGGCTCCATGCTGTAAGATACTTGTCTTCTATGTTAAGCAGGGCACCTCCACCAGGGAATATCTGGGGCTGGAGATGAATGAGACCATAGGGGGGAATTCACATAAGCTAGTCCTGAGCTGTAGCAGATACTCGGGTCTCCATGCAGCTGCTCTGCGCAAGAGATCAAGCTGTGCCTTGTATCTTGACATGAAGTTCAATGAGAGTAATCAAGCAAGCTTGTTATTCCAGAGCTGGTTATTGATCAGTGCTTTGTTTTCTTTTTTTTTGGGTGGAGTGTGGGGAGTCCAACGCTCATAACACCATTTTTCTATTGATTTTAGTGTCTCTCTTCCTCACCAGGCCACAGACACAGGCAGCCTGTGACCACTTCCCTGGGGAGCCGGTTCCAGTGCCCAGCAGCCTGCTGGGTCAAAAGCCTTTTCCTGATATCCAACCTAAACCTCCTCTGACAGCTTCATGCCATTTCCTTGGGTCCTGTCACTGGTCACCACAGAGAAGGAATCAGTGCCTGCCCCTCCTCACAAGGAAGTTGCAGACTGCAATGAGGTCTGTCCTCAGTCTGCTCCAGGCTGAACAGACCGAGTGACCTCAGCAGCTCCTCACGTGGCTTCAACTCCAACCCTTCAATATCCTCATGGCCTTCTTAGTTTAATGTATTTTATATATTGTGGCGTCCAGAACTGCCCCAGCACTCGAGGTGAGGCCACCCCAGCGCAGAGCAGAGCGGGACAATCCCCTCCCTTGCCTGCCTGGCCATGCTGTGCCCGATGCCCCCCAGGACAGGGTTGGCCCTCCTGGCTGCCAGGGCACTGCTGGCTCAAATTCAACTAGCCATAGACCAGGACCCCCAGGTCTGAAGTGATGCTCTCCAGCCTCTCATTCCCTGGTCTATATACATAATTGGGATTGCCTCATCCCAGGNAGACACCCCAAGAATCACACCTGGTGCCCAAGAACGCTGTCCAAATGCTTCTTGAACTCTCTCAGGCTTGGTGCCATGACCACTTCCCTGGGGTGCCTGTTCCAGTGCCCAGCAGCCTGCTGGGTCAAAAGCCTTTTCCTGATATCCAACCTAAACCTCCTCTGACAGCTTCATGCCATTTCCTTGGGTCCTGTCACTGGTCACCACAGAGAAGGAATCAGTGCCTGCCCCTCCTCACAAGGAAGTTGCAGACTGCAATGAGGTCTGTCCTCAGTCTGCTCCAGGCTGAACAGACCGAGTGACCTCAGCAGCTCCTCACGTGGCTTCAACTCCAACCCTTCAATATCCTCATGGCCTTCTTAGTTTAATGTATTTTATATATTGTGGCGTCCAGAACTGCCCCAGCACTCGAGGTGAGGCCGCCCCAGCTCAGAGCAGAGCAGGACAATCCCCTCCCTTGCCTGCCTGGCCGTGCTGTGCCCAATGCCCCCCAGGACAGGGTTGGCCCTCCTGGCTGCCAGGGCACTGCTGGCTCAAATTCAACTTGCTATAGACCAGGACCCCCAGGTCTGAAGTGATGCTCTCCAGCCTCTCATTCCCTGGTCTATATACATAATTGGGATTGCCTCATCCCAGGTGCAGAATCAGGCACTTGCTCTTGTTAAGTTTCGTGTACTACCACAGCTTAATTCAGTTTAAAAAGAAGCAACAGTGGAAAGCAAAGCACAATATATTTTAAATTTACCATAACAATATTCAAATTCACTTTTTCCTAGAACAAATGTTAAGCAGATTTTCAAAGTGCATTTTTAGTTTTTGAGGAGGAAACACAGCTCCAAAGCAGACACTGCTTTTTTTCTGTCTTTTTATATCTTTTTATCAGAAATGGATCCAAAACCCACGGGAAATATTCATTAATTACAAACAACCAACCTAGCACATCTGCACTATCTTTTTTTAGTTCAGCAATGTTGAAAGGCTACATTTCCTTTTGCAGTACCAGGTTTAGCCTCTCCACTTTGAGACTGAACAAGCAGCATTACATAATTTTAACCACTGAGCTACTAGAGAGAAACTTATCTACATTTCCGAACAAACGAAAAAATATTATTACATTATTTGCATGCATATGTACTTAATAAATCATTAAGTTTTAAGCCGTTCTGCAAAGTGAATTAGGTAATTATTTCCAATGTTAAGGAATATATATGAGCTTTTATTCAAATAAATGCAGATAAAAATATCCTATATTCTGTTGATGATGTGTTCTTGCACTGGTGAACAATTACATGAATGTTTCCACTGAAGTCATCCTGCCAACTTCAGCAATGAAGAGTTCAGCTAGATGAATAAGAGACAGACTGTCATTTAATTTTCCTTTCTTTTTACATTAATACAAGTAAAATCTGTTGGCTAATAGTCTAGCAAACACTCCTATGATGAAAATTAACAACATAAGCAGTTTTGGTTAGACATTAAAAGTGATAAATTTTGTCAAATGAAAACATTTTTGGAAATCCTAAGTGACTACCAAAGGAGGATTTAGAGAAAATGCCAACTCATATGTAATTGCAGTGGTACCATCTCTGTGCAACCATGCATTTATTATGGCATTTAAGCAATGCTATCTCCCAAAATGAATAGCACTGAATGGCTTACAGGACACAGTGAAAAATAATTCATTCTCCTTTAAAAAACCTTTTGCAAAACATACTTCCTCTCCGGTTTAATTGAAGTCATATAAATGCCAGTCTTTCCTTTTTATTTGTTCACATTATTTATTTAATGCTGAAATCTTTTATTTATATGGGGTTGTGCAGGTAATTTATTTATAACAGAGGTTATTTAACTGGACTAGCAGTGAATTGTGCATGAGATCACCTGTGTCCATAATGAATTCAACTGCAGTGATTCAGATCCCATCAAAATGCAATCAGCCTTTGAGCTGTGACCTTAGTCACAGTGCTTAGATTTTCCTTTTTATAAAAGGTTAAGAGGGTTCCAGTACAGAGGATGCCACCAGTTATACCATGTTCTCTAGATGGGTGTTGTCCATTTGTTGTTTGGAGGTTACAGATGTTAATTCTCATCACTTACACTAAAAATTAAGGGCAAAAGGAGCATACCTTATATGCAAACCCAAGAATTTATTGGCAGCTTAATTAGTCTTAACAACCTGATTCATTATTTTTAACCTAGTTGCAAAGATGTGAAAATTTTATTACACATATAATATGGTATAAAATTTAATATGATGCATTGTATACATATAATTACACACAATTCAATATATATATATCCAAACTTTCATGTTTTTGATGTTTTGTTGACCTTCTTAAGATCAAAATCTTGGTAGAGGGCAGAGGGGGGCAAATGAAGGGATGCAGGGGGGAGGAGAAAAGAAGGGGAACCTGCAGTATCCAGAGAATTTTTTTCCAGAAGGATAGCAATATGGATGGCTCCCTTGTCCTCACTTAGAGTAATTTTTAGGTTTGATAACATACTCTACAGACCCTGCATTTTCTTCATTGTTCAGCAAGACCACAGAACACGTCGATTTGCTGGGGTTTTTCTGTTTTGGTTCTGTTTAATTTTTTTTTTTCTTTTAACTACTCTTGGTAAATCTGTTTCTGGTATAACAAACTCGCCAGGGTTTTATTCCTTTGCTGGTCACTGCAGAGCTGCTTACAGCCCAGAGTCTCCAGTATAGGTCTATGCCTGTGTTTTTAAGACCTGTGTCTGTCACCCTGTGTCTTTACTTCTGTGTGCTGCAGTTCATTGTAGCCTTTCGGGCAATTCATTCCACACACAATTAACACTATTTATTGTGTACTAGTTGTAGAAAAAGCAATAATCATCACAATCATATAGTCACAGAGAGCTGAACAAACACCAAGAAAAGTAGGTGATAGTCACCTGGTCATTAGATAAGTAGTGCTGCATGCTAAAACAAATCTCCAGGAAGGCCAAAATAGAGCCTAAGGTAAAGTCTGTGGCCTATTACAAGCAAAAATGTCCTCAAATTTACTGGGCTACAAGGTTACATATGTAATTTGAAGAGACAAAAATAAATTTAGCTGGTGGTTTCTAGGACAGAAAAAAAAGTCAGTGACAGATTTCTACAGCAAAAGTGCATCTGGAATCTACCTCTGAACACCATATGTGAAATAAAGCTGAGAGTAACATGCTTGAAGTTAAGTCTGTTGTTGTTGAATTATGCATTCATGTAAGATCCAGGAAATTATGAAAGTCACCTACATACTGATACACACAAGGATGTATTTTATGTCTAGTTGACTATATCGTACTTCAGAGTAGGTCCCACTTTCCCTAGCCCTTTTGAGCCATTTGCTTAGCTAAAAAATACGACAGACCAAATCCCAAAGGAAAAACCTGAAAAAGGATTTTGAACCTTGGCTTCAGAAGCCTCAAAGACAACTTGCTTTTCTAGTCTTCTATTTGGTCCCATATAGTCACCACAAACCCAGACCGGTTCATTTCACTGCCACTCGAATGACATATAAGATTTCATTGGGATGCGGCTGTGCAGGCCTGGAAGTCAGACTTAGTGATCCTTGTGGGTCCCTTCCAACTCAGCTGAGTCTGTGATTT
>VYZR01095727.1:0-10424 GCA_013400675.1 Oxylabes madagascariensis
GACAGATACTGTGGAGACACACGAGTAATGCCTGGGATCCAGGATCAAGGCCAGGGCTTAGCAGAGCCACCTGACCTTCCTATTTGACTTGTCAGATTTTGAATGAGCAAAATACACTGAGAATCTTGTGAAACTTTGCCCTGTTTTTGCTGAGACTTAGTGGATAAATTTTGAAGTGTTTTCCACATCTTTTCACTTTGACAAATGTCACTCTGATGTGAAAAAGAACCCCCCAGTGGAATTTCTTTAAGTTGTCAGCAGAGCACAGCAGCAGCTGATTTGCACTGGCTGTGACCCTGAGTGATTAATGTTCCTGTTCTGGCACCTCTGACCCCTCCAGCACTGAAAACTAAAGCTGGAGATATTCATGTGAAATAGGTAAAGAAGCAAAATACCCAATGTCGTGAATGCCCAGAGTGAGGCTTGTCCCTAAAGCACTGACAGTGGAGAGAAGTAAAAATAATTGAAAGCTTTATGTGTAGCATTTCTAAAGCCATTTTGGTTATAACTTTCTTAGAGTGCAGGGGTAGCAGCAGAAATGTGCTTACACAGGGAGCTTGGGAGGGGTTTCAATGGAGCTTGTGAGAGGAGGTGCTGAGACATCCTTGAGGAAAATTCAAAAGTGAGCTCCTTTGAAAAAATCCTCATCTTGTGGTCCTGGCTATTAAATCCACACTAGGGGGGAAAACATGAATTTTGTTTGGTGGAATCTGTGACATTTTCTAATTTGCAATGTTTTTCACTTTTTTTTTGTGTGTGTGTGTGTGTGTTTTTGCACCTTCCCTTCTTTTAGAGGCCATGCCCCCACTGGAAAACCTAACAGTGTCTGATATGAACCCCTATGGGTTCACAGTGTCCTGGATGGCATCGGAGAATGCCTTTGACAACTTTCTAGTAGTCGTGGTGGATTCTGGCAAGCTGCTGGACCCACAGGAGTTCCTCCTTTCGGGAGCCCAGAGAGAACTGAAGCTTAAAGGCCTAATTACTGGCATTGGCTATGAGGTTTTGCTTTATGGGTTTGCCAAGGGGCACCAAACAAAGCCCCTGAGCGCTCTGGCTGTTACAGGTATTTCAATGTGAGCAAATTGTTCCCTTCCACCCTCTTCTCTCTCTCTTTCCTCCTCACATGGAAGACATTTCATGCAAACCTTGGCTTTTGCATCCTTCTCTGCATCGTGGCTCCACATAACTCCTCGTGACTGATGGGTTCACCAGTGGAATTCTGTTCCCTTTAACTTGATGTTTCCCTCTGAGGGATCCTGTGGAGGAGCATGTGGGGGGCCGAGGGGTGAAAGTTCCTTACGGTCTTGCAGGTCCCTCTAACAAAGTCTTGAAAGAAGAATGGCTGCATGCAGAGCTCGTCTTGTTAACAGCTGGGCACACCAGCATTCTCCAACGGCATCATTCTCCCACGTTCCAGCCATCAGGACCTTCAGGAAGAGCCATGGACTCCTTCCCATGGCCTCCTCTCTTTCCCTCTCCATGTGGGTTCCACCCGCAGTGGGATCATTGCCACCCCAAAGCTGGCACCTCTCTCCTCAAACCAGCTCATGCTTCCAACCCCATCAGAGCTGCTGTTTTCCAGCAGCGTTTGAGCATTCTTGGGAAATCATTGCAGGCTGATTCTCCAGCCCCAGGACCATCAGTTCTCATCTGCGCATTCCTGTCTGGGCAGCAGTGAAGCTGGGGGGGACCTGGTGGGAGGTTTGAGGGGAAATAAGTAGGAATGGCTGTGTGTGGAAGGAAGGATTGCATTTGGTGAGAGGTTTGAGAGGAAATAAATAGGAATGGCTGTGTGTGGAAGGAAGGATTGCATTGGAGGTGCTGGAGGATGTAACCACTCCAGCAGCATTTCTCTAAGTAACCATGCCTGACCATACTGAGTTAGAGGTGTTTTGCAGGTAATTCATAACTTACAGCCCTTGGGATCCTTTTGAATGGGTTCATTAACTGAAGGCAGCAGCTCTTGCATTTAGATTGAAGGGTGCTGTTTAGGAGAGGAATTTTCATGATTCCCCTTTGCTGTTCAAGAGCACAGTAAAGGATTCATGGGATCAGAATCATCTCAGATGCCAGAAATGCATGAAATAAGGGGTTTGCATGGAGGAAAAGAATTTTCAGTGGCTTCTATGTTGTCCTCCTAGCAGAGGGAGGCCTGACAGTGTTCCAGACACGCAGTTCTGTAACAAGAGCTTGTTTTTATTGGCCATAAGGGTGTCACACAGGTAGGGAGGGAGAAATGCCCAGGAAACTCACCTTTAGCATGTGTAACTCTGCATGTGGGAGACAAACCTGTGTGTCCATGCAGGGGTTTGCTGTTCAAGAGTGAAACTTGGAATGGGCCTGCACACACTCATATTTATCCTGTTCTGTATAACACTAATATTTATTATTTTTTTTTAATAGCTGGCAGATTGTTCCCCTTGCTTTGAACTGTGGTCGGATTCTTGCAGTGTGCTATAGCCAGACCTCAGGCAGGTCTCTGATCAACTGATTAAAAAATCATTTCTTTTCCCCACTGCTATCTTCTCCTTTTTTAGAAGCAGAACCCGAGGTCGACAACCTCCTGGTTTCAGACGCAACTCCAGATGGATTCCGTCTCTCCTGGACTGCAGATGACGGGGTTTTCAACAGCTTTGTTCTAAAAATCAGGGACACCAAAAGGAAATCTGACCCCCTGGAGCTGATAGTGCCAGGCCACGAGCGCACCCAGGACATAACAGGGCTGAAAGAGGGCACTGAATATGAGATTGAGCTCTATGGAATTGGCAGTGGACAACGTTCCCAGCCCGTAAATGCAGTAGCATCCACAGGTATTGTCTTTGCAGTGGGAAGAGTGTGACATTCCCTGTTCCTTTCAGCAGCTCCTTTTCACAGCCAGCTCGTGCTGTTCCCGAGGTGTCCTGAGCTGTCTCCTGCACGTCCCCTGTGCGAGTTACTGGTTCAGTGTGGTGTGGTTATTTGTCATCAGTCTCAGCTTCCCAAGCTTCGTCGCTGTCTATTTAATATGGTCTAATTGAATTACTTTTAATGATCAGGAATTAGGCAGCAGAGGGTGGCAATTAAAACGCTGGCTTTGAGGGCCAAGAAATATTGTCTGTGCATCAGCCTTTTTCAGTGATTTTCTGTGACTAATTACATCTCAGCTCTGCACAACAATTTTCCTCCCTAGGAAAGAGTTATGACAAAATGAATTTACCAGGGCCACTGAGAAGTTTATTTATGGCTTGGCCAGCAAAGGCCTAAGCATCATTAACTTAGACTGATCTTACCAGGAGCAACATGTGCTCAGGAATTCAAACTGACTTGAGTTTCTTTGCAAAATCAAAGCTTTGATTCAGGTTCACAATTGATGCGTTTCATTTTGGCACTTTTGAATGAAGCGTTTCAATCTTTTTTTCCACAACAAAACTGTGGTTCCATTCTGAAACATACTCAAACCTGAAGCATATGATGCAATGTCTCATGACATTGCTCTTTAAAAAATGTTGAGCTTGCTGATGTGAAAATGTGGTAATTTGAAATCAAATTGGTTATGAGAGGAAAGGAGAAGGATGGGTACAGGAAAGTGAGGGGAGATCTCACCAGGGGCTGCAGCTCCTCCCGAGGGGCAGCTCCCATCTCTGCCCTGGGACAGGGACAGGAGCCAGGGAAGGGCTGGAGCTGGGCCAGGGCAGGCTCAGGCTGCAGAGCAGGGAAAGGTTCTTCCCCCAGAGGGTGCTGGCACTGCCCAGGCTCCCCAGGGAATGGGCACGGCCCCGAGGCTGCCAGAGCTCCAGGAGCCTTTGGACAGCGCTGCCAGGGATGCCCAGGCTGGGATTGTTGGTGGGTCTGTGCAGGGACAGGGGCTGGGCTGGATCCTCTGGGTCCCTTCCAGTGATTCTGAGTTCCCTGAGTGAGGAAACCAACAGGAATGCCTCAAGGAGGTGTTTGCCAGCCAGCACCAGGAAAAGGGCAGCAACAACTCAGTGCTGAACAGCCTCTCCTGAAGCAGCCTCAGAGCCCTCATCCTCCACTCTGCTGCCCTGGGCTCAGCTGCAGGCACAGAAGGGCCCCAGCTGCACTCCTGCCATCACACCCTGCAATAAACAGCCAGGCCACCCCCGGGCTCCCCAGACACGGCCATGCAGCAGAACATGCATCAGCAGCCCCCTGGGCCAGGCTCCTCACGCTGACTCCTAATGGAGAGGGATATTTAAAGTCCTCTGCACTCGTTAGCAGCGTGTCCCCATCCTTACTGATTCCCAGGATATTTATGGGAAGCCACTGAGAGTTATCATTTTCCTCATGGCTGCATCCCCGTGCAGCCCTCACAGGGAGATTTAGCACGTCACCTACTGCAGCCAATAGCCCAAGAGATGTTTGTCAGCTGTAAATAGCCCATGAATAATGGACAATAGAGCCACAAAAACCCAGCTAAACAATTTGGGCTGCAGGTTACACCACATTGGGTGGGTGGCTGCCAAGGCAGCCAACTAATTTCTTTTTTAGGAGTGGATTATTGCACAAACATATGGGTATTTATAGCATTTCCAGTGTGGTTGCAAGGAAATATTTCTATCCCTGAAGAGAGGATTTATCCACTGCTGCTCTCGGAGTTGGAGCCTTTTAGAAATTTATCTGTGAAATCTCAGTTGAGGTGCAATTTAACCCACACTGGGAGATCACAGCACATCTAGGGACCAATTAATATCCTTGTGGAAAGTGTGAGCCTCATGATGCTCCTTTCCTCTTCTTCCAGTGGTGTTTTGCCACACTGAGATAGCATTTTTTTTTCCCTGAGATGATCACAAAACACTTCACATGCTCTTGATATGTGATAAATGCAACCTGCTGCTTCCTGTCGATTGGGAGAAGAAAGCCAGGGAAGATCCTCCTGTAGTCTGCTAGGAATGAAAGAACAATTAGCAAAAAAAGTCCCTAAAAAATAGCTGCTCTCAGGTTCCAAGGGTGATTTAGCAGCCTCTCAGGAGAGTTCTCTGTCTCTCATACACCTCTTTGGGGATGATGCTGCAGGATAAAGATGATTTACCTGTGCCTGCCCAAGAGATGACCTGAGGCTCTCAGTGAGTGCCAGGTCAGGAGCACGCTGGNTGCCCTGCTGCTTTGGGACACATGGAACAAACAGCCCCCGACCCCTTTCCCCCAGGCCCCTTTTTTTCGAGCTATTTCAAGCCCAGTCTCTATTTTTTTTTTTTTTCTTCCTCTCACCCCCCTTCCCCTGCCCTCAGCCTGTCTCCACTCCTCTCCATGTGGCTGATGTTTGGGATCTCTCCTCTTTGTGCTAATGGCCTGCTCTCTGTGTGCTGTTTATTTTTTAATACCTCAGGGTTGTTTTGGTTACAGCCAAAAAAGCTGGAAGCGTTGGAAGTGGGATGCTCAATGTAAACCTGGAGGGGGCAGCTCTCTTTACCCCGTCCTTCCAAAGCCTTTTCCATGCTTGTTCTGCAGCATCTTAATTAAGCCTCCAACTGGAATGTTTCAGAATGTTGGGTTTAAGTTCAGGTTATTTTTGGAAACATTCGGGCTTCATTTGCCCAGCTTACTGATTAAATTAACATGGGCAAGTGCAGTGCTCAGGTTTTGACAGGGAAAGGCTGAGTTTTATGACAAAGAGCTGCACTGGAGCCACAGGTGCCTTCCTTGTGATGGCTGTACTTGGATGTTCTCTGGATGGACGTGCTTGAAAGAAAAATCATGGGCTCAGAGAGAGATTCCAGGAGGAAAATCTTGTTGCTTCTGGTTTGGAGCCAACAGAAGTTCCAGGAGTTCCAGGAGCGAGTCCTTGAGAGGAGCCTTGATGGACTCCCACACCTGAGGCCAGGTCTCCTTGGAGCATCCTGCTTTAGGAACTTTATGCTCAGGAGGAGAGATCTGTCCATGGCTGTCATTGCTGTGTGCCACAGAGGGCTCTGGGACTCCGTGGAAGGTCTAAAAATCCTCCAAGTGAAACTGGGTAGAAAAAATCTTAAATACAGCATCCCATGGGTAGCAGGATGTTGTTCTGTGCATGTTTCTCCCTGCTTTTCTACAGCTCTGAAATCTCTATTATTTCTATACGTAGGGTATTTTTAACCTATGCAATCTTGGAATGGTCCTGAAAAAAAGGCAAATTTGGACCAAACAGGTTGTTGCTGTAATAAAACCCTTCAGTTTTGTACCCTCTGCACTAATGCTGTTCAGACCAGAACATTGACAGCACCAGCTCGTGGTTTCGGGTGATAAAACAAATCAGTTTTCCAGCACTAAGGACTCACCAACAAATGATTTACTTTTTCTCCCCGTGTGGTGTGTTCTCTGTTCTCCCCTGACAGTGGTTGGCTCTCCCAAGGGAATTTCCTTCTCTGACATCACGGAAAATGCTGCCACAGTCAGCTGGATCCCCCCGCGCTCCCGCGTGGAAAACTTCCGCATCTCCTACGTCCCCGTCACGGGAGGTGAGCAGGGACAGGGGGTGCCAGGAGCAGCAGGGAGGGTTTGCTGGGCTGCCAGCCCTCCTTTCAGTGCATCTCCCAGGTGATCTTGCACAGATCATCTCCTTTTTTTATTCAGGAATGAGGGTGCGTAGCCAACCTTTGGACACCGTGTCCACATCCCACGGCCAGGGCTCAGAGGCGGATGCTGGAGTGGTTGTACTCCTAATAAGTCTCTGTCTGAACCGCCTCAGCAAGGATTAGTTTCCAGTCTGTCATTATTTTGTAGGCACTTCATGAGCTGGGCACACTGGAAAAGATGGTCCTTGGAAATAATAATCCTAATCCATAGTTACAACAATTTCTCAAGGCAGTGATTTACTCAGTGCTCCCCAACGTTGTCTCATTCTGATTTAGTGTTCAACTTCAAAAATTTCCTCTACTTAACAGATTTTTAACCTAATTTAGGGACACCTCTGAAGGGAAACAGCTAAAGAACAAACACTAAAGACATCAGCACCAAAAAAAGTCCTTCTGTTGACTGAGACAAGGAAAGATTTAGGTCTTTAGACACTATAGCCTGGAAGAACACGTGTAGATTTATATACAGTGGTCCCACAGAAGAAAAGGAATTCAGTCATAAAGTTAGGCACTTGTCTAAGTGCTTTCCTGGAATAAACCCAGAATTTGGAGCAAATATGGGTGCTAAGTCCTCAGCCACACACAGAGCACCTTTTAAAATAACATGTACTATGTCTTTATTCTAAATGAGGGGGGTAAAGGAGAATCTTCCAGCTCTCACCACAAACAAGGCAGATCTAAACTGCAAGTCCTGTCCTCAAGGTGTCTGAACTCCTATGTAGAGTCTGCTGGGGTTTCTGCTTACACCTTGTCTGGGAAATTGTATTTTTCTGAACAGAAATCACAGAGTGGTTTGCATAGGAAGGGACCTTAAAGCTGATCTCATTCCAACTCCCTGTCACAAACAGGGACACCTTCCACTAAAAATGTTCATTTTTCTTACTGAATACAAACCAGTGATTTAGATTTAGGTGTTATGGCAACAATATTTGACACCAGTGGTCGTAACTTACTGAGGAAAATTCATCTCCAGCTGTAGAAGCACATCCGTGGTGGCCATAATATCTTTAACTTGAAAAACACCCTTCGAGCATTTCCTGGAGTATTGTGGCACTCATCCCTTGGCATTTGGCCTCATCCTAGGTACTCCAAATGTTGTCACAGTCGAAGGGAGCAAGACAAGGACCAAGCTGGTGAAGCTGGTCCCAGGTGTGGACTACAATGTCAGCATCATCTCTGTGAAAGGCTTTGAAGAAAGCGAGCCCGTCTCTGGCACCCTGAAAACAGGTAATAATATAAAGGTAGGAAATTGCAGCTTTTTAAATGGATTTTTTAAAGGGACTGGGGCTGCAGGCCCACCAAGATCCCATTTTTGCTGCCCACACAAACTGTAGGAAGCTCTTTTTCCCACTCCTTCTTTGTCTTTGCCTTTTACATGAGGATGGAAATTGTAAATTTGGTCAGGCTCCCATTTGCTAAATGTTAAATAAACCTGTGAGACAGAGACAATTCATGTATTTACAGTTCTAATTCATCAGAAAAAAACCCCAGCAGTTTGTTTGGTTCTTTTTTTAATTAATGCGTGTTTTGAGATGAGTGAGCAAAGGGCCAGCTCAGCGGAGCAGTTCAGAACAGTTTCTGGTGTGGGCTTCACATGTCCCAGGTTCCAGACTGTTCTAAGCATAAAAACATTCTCTCTCCTGATTTTTTCTTCAATATTCTCTCAATATTTTTCTCAATATTCTGTCTCTGGATTTTTTCTTTAAATATCCCTTCAGGAAAATGAGAGTCCACTATGCTCCTGTTGACCCCTCCTTGTGTTCTTTTTGGAGGCTGACAAACATTCAGAGAGCTGAGGCAAAGAACAAGATGATGAGTATTGGTTAATGATAAAGGAGATTTATAACCCATCCCAGCTGTTATGGAGGCAAAGATCCATCTTAATTCAGGGAGAGCATAAACCTGTCTGAAAAACAGAGTCCTGTGAGGAGGCAAGGCGGGACATGTGGGGATTTTGGATGCCTGTCTGGCCGTGGGATTGATTTGTTCCAAACAAGCTGCTGGAAGGTCGCAGTGGCCATCAGCTGCCGTCACTTTGGTGATTTTTCCCAGCTCTGTCTCCTCAATTTGCCCTAAAAAACAACCCAGATTTGAAGGTGTTGAGAGAAATATGTCAGCTTTGACAGAGCTGTTGAGATCGATGGTATCAAGAATGATCTGAGAAAATGGTCAGCTCTGTTTGTTCCCAGACTTTCATCTCCCTTGCCAGTGGAGGCTTTTGGTGTCTCTTCATAGGCACTGACATCATTCCTGTAGAACTCCACTGCTCCGAAGGGAGTCATAAAAGCTGCACTGAGTTTGGGCATTTTCTCTCGTGAATTTACAGCACAGCATTGCACAGTGTTTGTCAAATTCCTTCAATCTGTTTTTCTTCCAGCTCTGGACAGCCCGTCAGGCCTGGTAGTGCTGAACATCACAGACTCTGAGGCTCTGGCAACCTGGCAGCCAGCGATTGCTGCTGTGGATAACTACGTGGTGTCCTACTCTTCGGAGCAAGGTGAGAGGAGCTGGGAGGGGGTTGAGGAGCTGAAGGGTTAAAGCTCTCACGAGGTGCTCGTTGTAACTCCAGAAAATCACAGAATATCCAGAGCTGGAGACACCCATTAGGATCACCCAGTCCCTGCACAGACACCCCAACAACCCCACCCTGGGCACCCCTGGGAGCCGTGTTCAGACACTCCTGGAGCTCTGGAAAGCTGGAAGCCTTTAAAAATGGATCGTTTTAATTCAGCCCTCTCGATCCAGCCGTGAACAGAGGTGAGGGAGATCCCTGGGAAGCAGAGGCGGTGTTATAATTCCTGTGAACACTAGAGAGAGCTCACACTTTTGGAGAAAGGGCTCTGGTGTCACCCAGGCCCAGCAGAGGTGTCAGCACAGGCACGGGCCCCGGGCTTTCATTATTTTGCACTTGCACCAACTAGGAAGGAAATAAACCAGTGAGTGGGGCACGGAGTTGAGCGCATCATGATGAGTCTGAATGACATCAACATCTCTTCCCTTCTGTGTTCTGCTCTCAGAGCCAGAGGTGACTCAGATGGTGTCGGGGAACACGGTGGAGTACGACCTGCAGGGGCTGCAGCCCGCCACCGAGTACACGCTGAGCATCCACGCGCAGAAGGACGCGCAGAGGAGCGAGACCCTCAACACCCGCTTCACCACAGGTGCCACCGCCACCCCTCCCAGCCACACCTGCCCCGTGAAAAACGAGGTTCACTTTCNATCAACATCTCTTCCCTTCTGTGTTCTGCTCTCAGAGCCAGAGGTGACTCAGATGGTGTCGGGGAACACGGTGGAGTACGACCTGCAGGGGCTGCAGCCCGCCACCGAGTACACGCTGAGCATCCACGCGCAGAAGGACGCGCAGAGGAGCGAGACCCTCAACACCCGCTTCACCACAGGTGCCACCGCCACCCCTCCCAGCCACACCTGCCCCGTGAAAAACGAGGTTCACTTTCCCGGTGAAATGGAAGAAAGAGGTTTAATAAAGAAATAAGACAATTAGGAGACACAATAAGCAAAGGAATTACGGCCAGGCCACCTGGCCGGGTGACTTGGCATCCAGCCAAGTGCACGATCTGCTGCTTCAGAGGTCTTCTTTAAATACACTTTTCATTGCATCAGCCGATTTTTTTGCAATTTCACTTCTATATTCTAGGAACTGTTTATCGTGGTCCTTTCTTGGGTCCGCCTTTTTTAGAGCATGCATGTTCCTTGGCTGTGTGTTCATCATCACCTCCACCTTGGGCTTTGGTCCACACTTCCCACGGAGGGTCGGTGTTGATAGTTAGCATGTCAGCAGCAGGGGCCTCATCCTCTGTTTGCTGGATGTTATCTTAACCAAACAGGCCGTTCAATCACAGGCATAACCAT
>VYZR01095729.1:0-13110 GCA_013400675.1 Oxylabes madagascariensis
TCCAACACATTCTTTCAGAGACACAATACAGAATCAAGAGATATGCATTATTATCAGCAAAAACACACAAGAACACAACCGAGAACTACAGACTGAAGAGACTGGCAGAGGTGTAAATAACAAGACACGAGTATTTATTCAGTTAAAGTTACATAACTTATGTTTCTCCAGTGCATTCATATATGGGATCAACATCTGCTCTCAGCAATGGCCATTTAAATTAGGAATAATTTATTGCAACCACTGGTTTGTATCAGATTTACAATGAACAGTTCAGCTCATCATGTTCAAAATAATTGCTGGGTGTTTCAGAGAAAGAAAAGCAAGTTTTCAGTACCAAGAAAGGGAAGCAGATAAGACAAGTATCAGCCTTCTTTCAAGCAATACAAGGACCAATCCTGACAGCAACCCCAGTGATTTTTAAGCACCTTTCCCTCAACCCTTCTCCAAATTACACTAACACTTAAATATCTTCCTTCTGGACAAGTTAAAAATGATCCCCAGAAGGAAGAACTTCTTGTGTTTCATCTCTCTCCCCAAGACAAGTAGAAATGTGAGAAAATTGGGGAAGATACCATAATTGCCAAATCAGCTAAGCATCCAAGTTGACAAGGGACAGAGTAGTCTACCATATAATGAACAGATAGACTTTTAAGGGTCAGCTCACACAGAAGAACTGATATTTATGTGCACACACGGCAGATTTATAATGGCATATTGGATACCTAGAAAATATGCAGCCTGCTTTTGTTATAATAAAACCTGTTCCCATTCCAACAGCTTCAGTGGGCTGTAGATCAGGATCCTTTATAAGTAAAAGGCACAGGAATGTTGCATCCCAGGACAGGCTCCACAGAACAAGACCCTCTCTTCCCAGAGAACACAGTCAAACATTAATTAGAGAATAGGCCCTTAGCTGGGTAAATTGAATCATCCTGACTGCAACAGCACCTACTTTACAATATTTTTATTTCAAATGCAATGTGGTCCTTATAAAGCCTTAACTGTATTCCTAGAATCTACAGATTATCTTCTGGGAACACTGAATAAAACCCAATTTGGATTTTGCTGCAACAGTGTTGTGCAACATAGTACAGATACTCATGTCAAAACCAAGCTTTTACAGAGAAGATGTTCTGGTTTAGTTCCTGCTCTCCTTGGATCGTATTTTCCTGCGTATTGCCTATCCAGTGACAGAGAATTCTGCCTCATGGCACAATCTGGTCAGCCAAGCTCCATCAACACAGAAAAACAGGCCCAACTCAGCTGTTGGACCCTCTTTGCAGAGGTGTCTCGGGCCCAGAGCCACTGTGCCAGTCTAAGGAACAGTTTTGTTACTGGACCTCACTGGCACCTGACAGAGCAGTGAATCATTGCAAATAACCCTTCAGCAGGGCTCAGATTTTCATCAGGTCAAGACTGAAAACTTCCACTTTCAGGGCTGAGTACAGAGCCACAACTCAAGCACAAACTGATAACATTGCCACAACATAGGTTTTTAGAGATAATGCCCTGCATACACTGGAAATACACCTACCATGCTACAGCTATAGATCCCTCAGGTTAGGAATATATTTAGGATGAACAGTCGTTTGCAAGCATGCAATGAATGGAGCTTTGAGCACTGACTCCTATGGAAAACACCACTCACATCTGAAAGTATCCCTGGAAATGCTGCACAGAGTCAGAACGGAGCAGGAAGGGTCAGGCCAGACATTCAGTGGGGGCCCATGTTTGCATGAATTCTGAAGAAACAAAGAATCTGCAAAGAGGTTGTGCGTGTAGATTTAAATCATGTAGAGCTCAGTGGAGTGTCCCTGCCACATCTTGGTGTATCCACCCCCGAAGCATGCTACCACCAAATTCAACTATGTATTTAAGAAAAGACTGAGATAGGTTTTAAACATATGGTCCATGAAATAATGTATTAATCATACAGCTAAGACATCTCCCTGCTTTACATGGGGTAAAAACATGTCTCACTATACAAAAACATTATTCTGAAAAATAGGCTAAATTATCAGTACATTCAACAACTACTTTCACACTCAGGAATTCCATGGCCTTAAGTGCCTAATAATTAAACTTAAAAAACCCCTCCAAACTTTACAGAAAACAAAAAGGAAAAAAACAGACACATTTAAAATGCAGTATATTAGTACGAAAAATCTGATGAGAAGAGTTTGCAAAAACTCACGAAAAGTTACAATAATGATCATCTGATTAATTCTGGTGGATCCTTAAGAGTCTGCAAATGTTCAAGTGACTATGACTGTGTAAAACAGAACTGTGAAAGCCTGAATTCACAGGCAAGCCTTAGGCAGCCCAAAAGTTGGCTTATTTATTCTCTCAAGGGCAAAACTTTTTTTCTCTTCCTCACCCTCTCTCCTTTCTAGTTCATAGATCTGCCAAACTAAAGGCAGTGACTTTACCAGGAGCAAGTGGCACTGGGCTCAGGGGACGGAGAAAATAACTGGAGGCTATTCTCACTTTCAGTAAAACACTAAAAAGCACCACTACTGCCATTTACTACCAAAGACACCAAATTCTCAGCAAACAAATGAACAAGAGCAAGCCAGTGAACAAATATAACAGAAATCTACACCCCAAGGGAACATGCCATGGGTCCAGCATAAACCAGGAGGAATTTCATAAAGATACACAAATCTTATTGAAAAATGATCAAACAGGATTATTCAAATAGGATTTAAGACCTTCAAACACATGGCAAAATTCAGCCCTCAAGACTCTTTCAAACCACTTATATCAATGGAGTATATTGAAGTATAATGCATACAGTTTCAAAGGCTTTCTGGAAACAGAGAAAAACTTCAGCATAGTTATAATCTCTCTCTCTCTCCCTCTGGAATTAGCTAAAGCAGCTGTCCAAAAGACTATCAGCCAATTCAGAGAGTGTTCCTCCAAAGCAGAGACTGTGTCCTGGGGTTGGACAGAAACAAGCTGGGGTCAAGCAGAGGATGTGCCAAGCGCTGCTGTGTGCTGTGGTTAATTAAGCAGCACACAGTGCATTTACAGCTTGGTTGGGCCCACAGGCTCCGTAGCACGGATGTGGACACTGGGAAGGCAGAGCCAGGACAGAGGCAGCTCCCTGCTGCAGTTGTCTTCATGGAATTTGATGTTCAGGTAGAAATCGCCCGTGTAGAGGAAGAGAAGTGCTCCAAAGTACACAGAGTCCTTGGTTGGCTTTACCTGGCAAAAAGAACGTGAAAATCAGTACAAATAAACCATCAACAAAGCAAATCAATTGCAGTTTGCAACTCATTAGCTCCTTCAAAGGGTCTTAGAGTACTCCAGATTCACATATTAATAATGCTTTCATATAAAAAGGAGTAAACATCTCGTCCCTACTCTAGTAAAACTGTTAGATTAAAAAATAAATCCTGTTACTCACTCATGCAGTAAATCTGTGCCACAGCTCAAAACAGAACACGAACATTTAGGAGCCACTGATTCCAAAACAGAATTTGTTTAAGGTAGAGATCACCCTAAATCTCTCCTTAGACTGCATTTACCAACATCTCTATTAAAGTTCTAAATCATGTCTCTGAATTAATGTTAAATACATGGTTAAACACCATTTAACAGCTTAGCAATAACTAAGTTCATTCTCATTATTACTGAGACACAGTCTGACTGCAAATTCTAATCAGAACTTAGGTCACTATCATTGAAACAATGAAGTTTAGCAAGAAACTTCCCAGAAACAGTAGCCATCCTGATTTTACTTGTCCAAATTAAATATACAGAGTTCACACTGTTTCTACATTTATGTATCTTCCTTCATCCCAAATCCATCTACAACCCATATCTTCACAACAAATAATATATCGCAGTCCATCATTTCAGCAAGACACTTCAGTAATTTCTAACTTTAACACTCCCACCACTGTTCAGCATGTGATAATGTTTGAATTAGTATCTCCTTCCACAAGATGTTAAATCCAGTTTCAGGATGCCTAGAACTGAGTTAAAGTTACAGCAAATGCAAAACACCAAATCAACATGAAGCCATTCCATGGATGGAATTTTTCAAAAATCGTGAAAAGGCAGCTTCATCCCAGCAGAAAAGTCCCAGTAAAGGCTGAGGCTCTGAGACAGGGGATCAGGGCTGTTCCCCACTACAAAAATTTCATCATATAGTAAACTGGGACATGAACAATGGGGTGTGAACTGGGAAAGAGCTCATGGACACCCTTTGCTGAAGGACAACTTGCCACTGCTTGGGAAGACCAGAACAGGGGTGATGGGAAGGCCATGGTGGGGAAGAGGGGGAGGGCAAATGATCAACAGAAGATTTCAGGGGTGCAGGGAACCCAAGAATATTCCAGAGAGCTGAAAACTTCCAGCTACCACCTTCCATGAGGCAGATTCTCTGTAGCTTTCAGAAGTGAAAGGAATGAGTTGTTTCCATTTTCTCCCGTTTGATTTTTTTCTTTTTTGACTTTCACTGCTGGGTTCTTTAGCCAGGAGACATGCATCCTGTGTAGTCCTCTGGGCTATCAGTCTGCTGTGTTGGACCTCCCTAAACTGAAAGAAGTCCAGAGAGGGGCCACGGAATTGCTAAAGGTACTGGAGCAGCTTTTCTATGAAGACAGGCTGATAAAGTTGTGGTTGTTCAGCCTGGAGAACAGAAGGTTGAGTGGAGACCTCACAGCACCTTCCAGTATTTGAAGGAGCTACAGAGAAGCTGGAAAAGACTCCCCATCAGGATCTGTAGTGATAGGACTAAGAGTATGGGGATCAAATTGAAAGAGGGGCAATTTAGGATACATATAGGGAAAAAATTCTTTACTGTGAGGGTGGTGAGACCCTGGCACAGGTTGTCCAGGGAATCTAGGAATGCCCCATCCCTGGAAGTGTCCAAGGCCAGTCTGGGTGGGGCTCGGAGCAACCTGGGATAGGGGAAGGTGTCCCTGCCCATGGCAGCGGGGTTGGAATGAGATGAGCTTTAAGTTCCCTTCCAACCCCAACCATTCTGTGCTTCCATGACTCTAAATTGCAACTCCTGCACAAAGGCCTATCTGTTCACAGGCAGCCACGTGCTCAGGGCTGGAGAGCCCAGGCTCCCTTTGGTTTCGGTGCTGAGCACTTCTGCTGACCTACAGCAAACTTGTCTCAGCATCGTGTCATCCACGTGAATGATCAGAGCAGCCACAGCTGCTCCCCTGACCCTGTCCTTGGCATCTCCTCTGCTTGCTGGGTACAAGTTCCTGCCCTCTGGCACTGCGTTTGGACACGCAGAACAACATCAAGCCGTGTCCCCTTTTGCTTCCTTCCCCTTCTCCCAGGGCTGCCTGCCTGATTTCTGCCTCACTGGCACCGATGTGGACTTTCATCCAGAGGAGGGCAGAGACAGGCATTAATGCCAGCAGTGGGTGCAGGCAAACAGCAAACAAAGCCTCCTCAGGACCCTCAGCTTTTTCAAGCTCCTGGTCCATTTTTCCCAATCTCACTGCACCATGAAGGAAAATCTGTAACAGCACAGCTCAGAGCCCTTGGCAAGCAGGAAAGTGGCTTCAGGATCATCAGCATCAACAGCAGACATCACATCCATGGTTTGGGCTCTACCCACAGCTGTTGTACCACCACCACTGTATCAACACTTGAGGTTTGGAGAAGAAACAGGGAAGCAAAACGAGCTTGAAACCTTCACTTTGCTTAAGTGCAGGTGGCTCTGCAGAAGTTACAAGATGTTTCCTTCAAAACAGGAACCAACTTTGGAAAGTAAGGCTGCATCTCCAGTGGGGCTGCCTACAAACATCCCCAAAGGATCAGACATTCAGCTGCAGCAGTCAGGTCAGCAGCAGGTCACATCCAGCCCAGCTGCTACACCAGGCACAGGACTAATTTTGAGGTTAAACCTACATTTAGGAGTCCAAGGTATCCAAGGTCCTACTACAAAAGGAGGATATTTAGTCAATGCAGACAGTGGAGCAAACACAGAATGGTCTCCCTAGGCAGCCTGCAGAGCCTTATATGTTTATAACTTTTTGTTATATATTTAACCTTATATGTTTACAACTTTTGAGTAAAGCCTTATATGTTTATAACTTTTTGCACAGCTCTTTTGCAGAACCCAATCCCCCAATTTTTAGCTTGCAGAGCCAGAAGAGAGTTGCCTAAACACATGTAATGGGATGACCTAAGGCACTGAGACACCTGCACAGGACTGAGAAGATGCCCAGGATGTCTTACAGGATTTCTGGCAGCATCTGGTGGCTGGTAGGACACGCACAGCTCCTGTATGATGGCAAACATCTACTTTTGGGCAACTGAATCTCAGCCCTGTGTTAATAAGCCAGGTTCTACCTGCTGCAGACCACACCTCCACGGAAGCTTAGAGGGCCAGCACCCCTGGTAACACCTCCTCATTCAGGTGTCTCAGTCTGGAACAGAATCCACTCAAACATCTGGAAAGTGGATGTCCACATCTAAGCCAGCTGTTCAACACAAGGGTTCACCTGATCAAGCGCAGATGGAGTCAAAATGTTCCCTAAACTGCACAAGCTCTGACTGCTTGCTCAGCCACTCAGAGTGGCTTGTTCAGGTGGTCACCTGCACAGCTGGTGGGACACCCCACCCCACTGACTGCAGTGCATGACCCAGCTAAACTAGGAGGAACACGACTCGTGCCTGACCCAGACCAAATTCGTGTTGTCCTTCAGTCCAGCAGCACTCAGCTCTGGTAGTGCCACTGCCCAGGTCTGTGCCTGTATGTGTGTTGAATCATTCCTCAGGATGCTGGCATTCCTGAGTCAGGGCAGAGTTAAAACAGGTTTTATTGAAATTCCACCATTCATGGAAACAGAGATGAGCAGCTTGTACCTCAGAAAATAATGATTGAAAAATCAAGGAAGAAAGTCCACATTACTCCTTTGTTCCGCCAAGATAGAAGAAAAATTAAGTTTCTAGCTCCATCCTAATCCTTCCCTGATTCAGGCTACCATGTGGGACTGCGATTGCTTAGAACTAATTACTACTTATTTATACTGCTGTAGTACTTAGGGAGCTCAGTTGGAGATTAAGGCTGGTGCCAGCTACTGCTCACTGCCCCAAAGAGTTTACAGTGTGAATAAAACAGTGCCAAGAAAAATAATTTGTTCCAGATGGGCCACAGAGGACCTGCCAGAAGTGAGCAAATGTTCACCCTGGCTCCTGAGCTGATTCAAAATGACCATCTACTAACGAATTTCTCCTCATCTCCCACTACCAATCGCTTGAGCTTGTGCACGATAACACACAGAGGAAAGAATCCTGCTTGAGAATAAGTAATGGCACAAGCAGGGACAACAGGAGAGGATGAATTGCTGGGAGTTCCAGGATTTTCCACAGAAGACAATATTTTTGTTTTAATTTGGTAAAAAGCAACTCTGTCTGATCAACAAATTATTCAACAAAAAGAAAAGTCTGGAAAGAACTAAAAAAATTACTAATAGGGCAAAAGATAAACTTTATGTTGTGAAGCAAGATAAAAAAAAAATAAATCAATCCACTGTATTTTAATGGGTAGGTTCTACCATGTTAACTCATGTTTCAAAATCACCCATTGAACAAAAAATGGCAAAGATTTAAGTCATAATGGAGAAAGTCACTTTTTCTGTCAAATACAGAGAAAATTAAGGTTAGCCAAATTAGAAGTCGTGCTTAAAAACACAGATTTTACTTAATTTAAAATGCATGGAAATAACTCAAAATCCTTTAAAATTTTCCAGAAGAGACTTTGCTTTTTGAAGTAGCATATCCCAGCAGAGACTTTGCAGCAAAAACCTAGGCTGCTGCATCAAACTGAGGTAAAAGCACAGAGGTGAATAAGCATCATTACATTACTTCCAAGATAAATCTTCTAACTTGGACTTCAAGCCACAAGAAAGGAAAATACAAAATTGCATGACTTTTACCCTTTCCACAATTTATATTCACACTGCGAAGCAGCATGTGCATCCTGAAAATTTCTGTATATATCCCCTGCCTTCCAGGTAGCAGCAGAAACTGCTTTGAGACTTTTTAGTCTGGAATCAAAAATAACAGTGAATTTTTGAGCATGAGACTTAATATGAAACCAACATTTAGGAAGGCAGAGGGATCTGTTGGGGGTTTTTTGCACCAATAATGAAGTTTCTGCATGACGACAGAGTGAATTTTCAGGGTGTGAGGAGTATCTGCCCTTGCTGTAATACCCGATGCTCCCACTCATTCTTGACCACGCACCAGTGATACACCAAACCAGACTTGATTCTCCATCCTTCCTCCCACCCAGCTCAGGCCTGCAATAAATCATGTCAATATTCCTGTGCCAGTGTCAGTGTGAAGTCAGCCCAATTAACTTAAACTGCTGACCAACGTAGTTTTTGCTAAACTGGACAACTTTGCACAAAAACAAGTGCTCGCAGTGTCTGTCCTGATGGGCCTGCTGGGGGAGAGGGGAGCATCTTTCACAAGCAGCTGGGAAAGGGCAGCATCTCAAGCCACCTCCACTAGACAAGAAAAATAGTCAAGTGCCCGTGACCTCAGGTTAAAAAAATGATGGGGACATTTTTAACAGCTTCCACACAGCAGCACTGAGTTGAAAACCAGCTGGGAATCTGGTCCAGTATCTCAACTTTTGTTCATAAAAAATAGAAACTCTGGTTATCTTTCATCTCACCCAGCCATGAGCTTCTTTGGTTTTTTAACCAGCGTCTGTCTCACTTTTGGCCAAACTCAGAGCATAAGCACAATTCTGAGCATGGTGGTTCTTCCCTGAAGCATCAAATGCACAAACCAGGGCTTTCCCCTTGTCCCCCCCAAACAGGTGGAACTTTCTGAAATCTATTTTCTATTCCTAAATTAGTTATTATGAGGGGAGAAAGGGCCTCTGGCAGACATAAAGGATTTTATTCCACAATCAGGGCTCTGTGCCCCAAAGAAACATGACCAAGCACTTTCCCTGGCAGCCCGTGTAGCGCCAACACTACACACTGGGAACTGTAACACTTCTTGTCTAAGAGTCGACATTTTGTTCATTTCACCTTTTTGTATGGAAAGGAGGACAAGCAGCAGAAAACAATTCTATTTTTAACTTCTTGGGGATTGTGTTTACAGGAGAAATGTCAAAACACTGAGCAATGGGGCAAAAGCAGGGACCTTAACGTATGAGAAGGCTGCCTGGGCAGGCACCAGAGATGTGACCTCCTGACTCTTTGCCCTGTAGGAGACTCAATCAGAAGGTAAGAATACATCACACTGACATCTCCCTTTTCCCTCATTAGCCTGGAGGGTCAGGCCCTTTGGCAGCTGGGCATCCAAACACCACCACTCTGATTAAAAACTCCACATTGTCAGAAAGAGAGTCAAAGAAAGCCATCCCTGGATGATTTCTGTTGACGTATTTAAATTATTCAGCTATAAGAATGCAGTTAGCCCCCATTAAAATTCAAGTTGACGGTATATTTCATGCTCATTAGCTTTTAGAAATATTTTCTCCTGTGATGAGTAATTGAAAAATATGCATGGTGACTATCTCTGTGGTTAACCTTTAATTTCTTTCTGACTAAGGTTCACTTATATATTAAATTTTGGCAGATATATTTTATTACCAATCTGAAGAGCTGACCTAAACAAAGGTCCTAAGCACCATCCCAAACACTCACCCCCTGCTTCATGTTTATTTTATGAGTTACCAGAAATGCTGCTCATTGCATTGCCTGCAAATTTTCATTACAGGTATTTTGTTGTATTTTTGGGAGGGAAGGATATGGGAGAAAGTAGTGTTATCTGTATTTTCAGTGTCTTGCCTTAGAAGCAAAAAGCTTCTACTTGAATTTTCCAGAAAAATTGACAGAAAAATCATAATCTCAATTGTTTTAAAAAGGGGCTTTTTTATGTTTTTTTTGCTTCATTTTAAGCATTTCTGTATGGTTTTATAACACTATGCTAAGCATCCAGGAAATGAACCAGCTCATCAGATTGCCCATTAATGCTTAGCATTTTCTTTTTGCAGTCTGTTGTGTTTCCTCAGGACCTGACTAAAACTGATTTGCTGAGTTCCTTGGCTCAGCCTGGGGAATGTTTCTTACGGACTAAAGAAAAAAAATAGAAGTTATTTAAAATCTTTTACTGCAGGCTGCGCTGGGTGACTCAAGGGACTGGCAATATGGTATTGAACATTCAATCTAGGGTTACCTGTTCACATTCAGCCAGATCTGGAGTGACCAGAAGTTGCTGCCTCTGATAATTTAGTAGTGGTTTGCATGGTAGGAAATTGCAGCCTTAAACCATTTCAGAGAGACCATTGCAGATGAATGCAGCAGCACTGTTAGCAATAGCTGCCATAATCACGGGGCTCTCCAAAAATTAATCTGCTTTAAAACGCACAATAGAGTAATGAAGCCCCTTTCAAATGCACGTCATTCAAACCCCTGATGCTTGTGATAAAACAACTCACGGTGTCGATGTGGAAGGTGTTGGACCCCACAAAGGTGATGGCATCCTGCAGGTCGTAGTTGTGCACCCCGTTCTGGTAATCCTGGTAGGGCATCATGGTCAGAGCAAAGGGCCCCACGCTGTGCTTGCTCCAGTTGGTCAGCTTCACCTGCAAGGGGACAGGGTCCCCCACCTGGCAGGTCACCACGGCGTCGCAGTCACACACCTTGCCATCGACCAGGATGTCTGCAAACCAAGGAAACAAGTCCTGGTTAGGCTGGACACCTGCTTCAGAAGCAGCATTAATTGAGACAGGAGATGCAACCAGAAAAAAGTAACCTCGATGAAACCAGGAGTGTGGGACAGTTAATTTTGGGAAAGAAAACCCAATGCTGTGCTGTTGTGCAGCGGACCTACTTGAGAAAAAACAGCTCATGAGGGCCTGATATCTGTCCACAGCTGTTGAAAGAGCTATGAAAAAAACCCAATTATGATCTATACACAGGCACCAGAAGATTTTTTTTTTAACCTCCTCCCTTGAAGGCCAAAGCAACAGACCATTTCTCATGGTGCTGCAAATCAACAGCATGAGGTGAAGGGAAATACAAACAGGAACCATCAATACAAACAGCAGCTAGAGAGATGCAGGGCTGGAGGCCCATGTTCATGTGTTACAGACAGAATAAATCCTTCTGCATGGAGGTGAGCTTCTGTATGGAGGAGCAGGACAGACATCGGCTGAATTTGCAATGTAATACATATATTAAAATCCAGATTATAAGGGAAAGAGGGATTTTAAAATTATACTGGAGTACTACAAGCTCGTTCACGCTTTGCACTTTAAATCACTCTGGGATTTCTATTTTTAATTTTCTACTTTTCTTTCCCTTACTGGGACAGCAGAAAATATAAAGCCTCTAAATTGGTTACTGCTGGGACAATGACAGCCGGAGTAATGTGTCCATTAACCTTGCCCATTTGCTTACACAGAACCAAAATGTTTCATTACCAACACACTATGAAATTGCCAGTCCAATTCCCTGCTCTGAAAGGGTTCCCAGTTGTGCAGTATTACTGTATTTTTCAGATGAGGGTTATCTCCAATGCACTATTAATACAGGAACATTTCTATTTCACTATGGGTTCATGTTCAGAGATAAGAGAAAGCCCTGGGCACATGTAAGAAAGCATCCTTTGTGTGAATACCTATCCCCACAATCTCATATGCCCGTGAGGCATTTCCATCACTCCAGTTCCTCCTCGGTTGCTTGCCTTTTGACATACATCATATTATTCCTCTGCATTGGATTTACATTAGTAATATCCCCTCTTCAAGGAAAGACACTATTTTTATGCTTCAGGAGCTTTCATAGAAAAAAAATTACACCAAAGTGATTTTTTTTAACTTAGTTTTGTTTTGTTGCCTTAGACAAAAAGTACAAAATGATGCATGTTCTTGTGATGCCCTTTAGCCTGGCAAACTGAACAAGCCTCAACGCAGCCACTGGGTAAAAAATAAACTAAAGCCATTGCCAAAGAAGAAGAAAGTTCAGAAAAGAACATTTATTCCAGAGGTCAGGCCAGCAAAGCTGAGGTACTCAGATGAGAAGCCCTCCTTGACCAAAGCTGCCCAAATGCAGCAGCTTCAGATACAAGAGGTTTGGCAAAAAGAGCACAAAAACCCCTACAGTGTTCAAGCTGAAGCTTTCCAAAACCAGTGTTGGTGTCCCAGTTGGAACAGCTGCTGTTCCAAAATTTCCTTTCTTTTTTTTTNCCATCCTCCTTGATGTCCTCTGTTCAGTCCTCTGTTGTTTATACCTTCTGGGCCTGAAGCTTATAACCATTGCCCTTGGTTTCAAGCTGGAAAGGGATTGTTTTGTCTACCTACCCTGAGAAGAGAACTTACTGACACTTAATATGAAGCTCAGAGCTACACACCTAGGCAGCACAGAATCTGAAAACTATGAAAGCTAAAACTTAAGGCATCAGAGGGATGGTACAAAGAGGACAGAGCTGGGCTCTTTTGATTCCGTGCTGCCCAGTGGCAGGATCAGAAGCAGTGTGCACACACTGAAACACAGGAGCTTCCCTCTGACCATGAGGAAATACTTTCTATACTGTGAAGGTGACCCAACGCCGGCACAGGTTTCCCAGGGAGTCTGTGGAGTCTCCATCCCTGGAGATACTCAAAAGCCACCTGCACATGGCCCATGGCAAGTGGCTTTAGGTGGCCCTGCTTGAACAGGGATAGGACCACATGATTTCCAGAGGTCCCTGCCCATCTCTGGGATTCTCTGAAAGTGATAATCACCACTGCATTTCAGGAAAGGGCTAGAAAACCTTTTTGGATCGGATTTCTTCTCCAACAGCACACTCTAATGCCATGGGCTGTCCTGCCCACCATGATCAATTTGTTTCTGGCAGTATTGCCCTAAGATCATGGAGGTGAAGTAGTGGTTATAATGGTATCCCATTATCAGGGATTAACTGACTTGAGCTTCTCAAAACACAAAGAATGTGTGTCTGTGGATAACCTTTATGCTTCCCAGTCTCTTGGCAGAGAGCTGTAGTCCTGTTGCTTCCTTCAAAAGCAGTGCATTTATATCAATTCATTACTTTATATCAGTTCATGTTTTCAAGCTTCTCCCTGCAAGGTGACTCCTTTCATTAACTAAAAAAAAAAAAAAA
>VYZR01095733.1:4238-30228 GCA_013400675.1 Oxylabes madagascariensis
TTTTTTTTTAACACAACGCGGATTTTTCTCCTCCGATTTTAAAGCCGGAATCGTTTCCCGGGCGGGTTTATGGTGGGCGGTGAATTCCTGGTCGCAGAGCTGCGGGCTGCTCTCGCTGTGAGCTCGGCCGGGATAAAAACCTCAGCCCAAAATCTCCGCCCGGGCTCCGCGGCCGCGGTGAATTCCGCCCTCCACAATGATGAGCAAAATTATTTATTTGTTACCACAGAGCATCAGCCGCTCTCCTGCGGGGAAAAATGAGATTTTTGGCAGGTGCTGACAACACCCAGGCAATGTCAGAGCTCGGAATTATCTCCTGGGGAGGAGATAATTTCCAGCCTTGGAAATTTTATTTCGAGTAGCTGCTGTCCTCTCAGAGTCACCTGGAAGTGCTGATCTAGTTCTGTGTAATAATCTGTGCGATAATTTAATGGAGATATTAAAATACAGACCCAATTGTATAAACCGTTGCTGTTACTCCTCCTCCTGGCCGTTCCCCGTTTTGTTTGGCATTAATTGAATTTACACTAAATTGAATGCTGACCACCTGTAACTCTCATTTTACACTTCAGTTTTTTTCTGAATGACGAATGCTGGAAGTTTTAATAAACCCACATCTACTACAAACTTTTTTTTTTTCTTTTGAGGGTTTTTAGACTGGAATTTTCCATGTGAATTTTCAGCTTCAATGTGCTTTCCTGTACATGAAATTTTGGGATGTGCTGCAGTAACAGCTGTGTTGACCCAAGTTTATTAAAGATACAGGGTAAAGCAATTGTGAGACAACAGTGTTTAAAGCAAAATTGTGGCTAAAACTGCAATAAATTATTATTGTTTTAGTATTTCCACAAAATTTAATTTATACTTAAAAAATAAAAAAAAGGCAAAGAGTAATCTGATTTCAATTATATGCTGTAGAGTCATTAGTAGGCCAGAGAATAATTTGGAATATCTCCTTATTGGGGTGACACTAGAGGGGCAAGAAGTAGGCAGGATTTTATTGCTTCTCTTCCAGTTCAGTGACTTTAAATGGATTAAAACAGGTGGTTGTTTCACCTATGTACTGTAAAAATAATTTTTCTCTTCTAAATATATTTTCCAGTGATATTCACATATGTGAATATTCACTGATATTCACATGCCATGTGTTGATTCAAGCTTTCCACGCTGGGTAGAGATGATGCAGACTTTTTGCTGTCAGCTACTTTGGAAAAATGCCTAAAATTGGGCATGGAAAAATCAAAGGTCCCCCACACTGAGAGGTTTTGTATCCAAATCATGGCCAGTTTTGCCTGAGCTTTGCCACATTATTTCTTTTTTCTCATATCAATAATATCTGACTATATCAAACTTCAGTTTTTACTCACACAAGCAATATCTGCCTCCCAGCCAACATCCTGTCAAGAAGAATTTGTAGGATTGGATCTCAAGTCTGCGTTGGTTGAGGTTTGCAGACTGCAGGGATAAAACTTCATCACACTCAAAGAGAGATATTTGTCCTTATTAAGTTTTGGATGCTGACTTTTTCTGCTTTCTTTTGAAAAGTTCACATCGCTAGAGAGCAGAGAGCTCTCTGTTCAGAAATACATTATTGAAAATGCAGCCAAATTTCGACACTGCTGTGGTGCCATTCAGTAAATTGCAAATAGCAGTGAGCTGGCTCTGCCAATTATGCCATAAAAAATAGCTCACATAGGGCCTGACTCCCCACTGAGCACCATAGAGCTCAGGATTTGGGCTAGGCACTAAAAAAAAAGCCTGAATCAACAGCAAAATATTCCTGAAAGTGCAGCAGCAAAGCTGCATCTGCAGGGGAATGAGGAGGATTTCCCTGAGTTCAAAGGAACAAAATCAAATTAAGTTTTCTGTTCCCTAAATTTTGCTCTTTGCTGTTGAAGGCAGAAATCAGCCTCCAAAATATTATTTTTTTCCCCACTGTAAATGCTTTAAACAGATTTCTTGCTTCTTACCCTGTGCATTTCTCTTTATTCCAGACTTTGGACGGCTTTGTTTTCGTCGTGGCGTCAGATGGCAAAATAATGTACATTTCTGAAACAGCATCTGTGCACCTTGGCCTGTCCCAGGTATGGGGAGAGTGCTCTGACATCCAAAGCAGAAATAAAACAAAACTGCTAAACACAAATTTGGACCCTCACACTGGTGCCTTGCCTTTATATAAAATCAAATTTTTTTCAGGGCTGTTTGCAGCTTTTTTTCTCCCTGAAAACGGCTTTGGTAAAATACTCAAATTTCCTTTGCTTGCCACCACATCACCCTGTCTTTATATCTGTTCTTGTTCATTGTATTTTACTCCTCATTACCTTTCAGAGGGGCCATAAATAATATGATATTGCAAATTGCAGATGGAGGCAGGGCCTGAAACCCAAGCATGGTAAGGCAATAGGTCTGAAATAAAGCTCAGAATTCGAGCCTGGGAGCCTTAGATTGTGTCAGATATTGAGGCAGAGGAAATCTGATGTGGAGCAGGAGTTTTATGGTAAATGTGCTGGAGGAGGAGAAAAAAAAATAAAATAAAAAATAAAAAGGAAAAGGGGGGCAGATTTATGAGTGTTCACATGGAATTTAGGGTAGTTTTCTCTGAGTTTTTCCAGCTCAGTGGTCTTTTCAGTAAAGCGTTTTATATGGTTGTGATAGAACTCATAAAACTCAGTTTACTACTGTTCTGCACCAGAAGCATGAGGGGGTTTTATGTTTTTTTTTTTCTCTTAGATGGACATTTCTAATTTTTTTTTTTTTTTTTGCCTTCTTGGGATAGGCACAAGGGCAAAGAGCCTAAATTTATTGTAGAAGGCGGCTTTCCATCCCTTTGTCTGTAACTGAAATTCACTGGTGGCACCTGACCTAAAGTTTGCCAAAGTCCCATAAAAGAAATTAATTTCATTGATTTCAGCAAGCCCTGGATGAGACTTGCAAGAAACTGAGCTGTTTGGTTGTGTATAAAATATTTTAAAATAAATAAACGAATTGCAATAAAGACTAAACAGCAGAAGGGAGAAGAATGAGGGGATAGAGGGGAGAGAGAGGAGAATATTCTGAAAATATCTGGTTAATTTATCCTGTGGCTGTTTCAATCAACAGAGAGGGGGGTTGTAATGGTGGGGACTATTTGTGTATCTCAATTTTTGTAGGAATCAACATTTTTAATTGGAAAAAAAGTGGAGTTCTTTGGATGTGTGTTTATAACAGTGATAGAATTAGTGGCTATGAGAGAAAATAGAACTCAAGCGGCAGAGAAAACAAGGATATAAACCCATAAAAATCATATCTAAATCCCTGTTTCTCTAATATCTTTAGAAAAAGTCATCTGGGGAATAAACAGCCACCATAAATGCTTTTTTTAACCCACTAATTTTAAAAATATGAGCAGGAAACATTCTTAGTTCAGTCTGTTCAGTTCACTCTGTTATGGTACAGTTTTATACCACTTAATTCATGTTCAAATTCCTTTAAATCCTGCTTTGCTTGAAAATAAACTGCCCTACAGAAAGGCCCTATTTTCTACTCATTTTTCAACCTGGGTTTCTCTCACCCTGAATTTTTGCCAGGATCCAGGGTGTTACCTGCTAAAATCCATCCCTTTAATCAGTGCCATTATCCCAAAGCACTGAGCATCCCCATCCATCCCTCCTGGAGCTCAAACTCCCTGCCCTGTGTTTTTTGCTCCCTGATTTTCCAGGTTTTGCCCAGAAATTGTTCTTTTGGAGGAATATCAAGCCACCAAGAACTTGCAGGTCTCAGTATTATCTAGTTATTTGGAGAAATTAAAGAATTATGGGATCAGTGGGACACTGAACAGACTTTGGCACATGAAGGAAGAGGGGACTGACAGTGTCACAGACGTTTTAATCCTATTTATCCCTCCTGATCATCAGCACTGACTGAATTCCATGTGCATGGAAATATCTATAAATTCTTTGTGCAAGAGGTGCTGAGGAAAATCAGAAAGTTTGGTCAAGTTGCTTTTTGAAAGCAGTTTAATCAGCAAAATCCCAAACATTTCACTTCAGCAGAGGTTTGAAATAACTGGGCTTGAAAGTTGTGGGATTTGAAATGTAAGAGACTCTCAAAACACAAAAAATTCCCACTGCACAGGGGTTTATTTGTAAACAAGACCCCCAGTTAACAACTCACCCTGATTTAGCACTGATCTGTTCTTGCTCTGCCTCAATATTCTATTTTTGAAGGGATAATTTGGCTTTCAGCAGCACCAGCGCTAATGTTGAGCTGCTCCCACTCCCCAGGATGCGAATCTATTAACCCTGGGATATTCCTGCCAGCTCCCAGGGTCTCTGAAGGACTTCTTGTTCCCAGTCCTCTGGAAATCCCTGGGATTTCTGCCACTGACATCAACAAGAATGGGATTGGGCAGGAGAAATAAATTCACCCAGCCATAATTCCACTTCATATTTCCAACAAGTGCCCTCAGAGAGCTGCAGCCAACACAAGCTGAGAGCAGAGTGGTGGTGATTGTAAAAAATCCTTTAGAGTGGGCACAGAAAAGGCCTTTTTATTAAATAATTTGACAATTAAGTAGCCCACACATCAATTTCCAGTTCGAGTGCCACTTGTTTAAAAATATATATTCCAAATAAATAAAAAGGCCTTTTCAAAATATTTTTGGAGGCCTATTACAGTGGCCTTTATCTTCTGCTTGTTGCTGAATTTAACTTCAGCAGGAAGAAATCAGAGCTTGAGAAAAAGCCGGGCTGGCTCAGCCAGCCATAAATTTAAAACCGGCATGAAGGATGGTCTTTTAGCACGGCTTTGTCTCAGAAACGGAGTTTCCGAAAAATCTACATCTTCATTTGTGACCCTGCCACTTCATTTGTGGCTTTGGAGTTTGATTTGTTCCCAGCTGGAGCAGGAAAAATTATAAATTTTGCCGTGGGACCCCGTCCTCCTCCTCATCCCAGTTGGCCAAGGAATGAACTGACTTGCACTGGTTGGGATAGCCAATTTCTTGCCTCTTTTTTTTCCATGGATGACAAATAGCTTCAAATTCCCCAAATATATTTTTTTCCCCTCAGGGTCCAAAGGCACAAAAAGGAGAGGAAAATCCTCTTGTGAAACAATGGGAAAAGGCAAATTTTTATTGAATTTGAAGGTCTGGAGCTTACTCCAGCAGTTTTCTGGATCCATGAGGGGAGACAAGCTTATCTTTGACTTGTGATAAATCTTGAAATATTTAACCACAAATATCTGAACTTTTCCAGGAGTTTATTTTGCTTCCATCCAATGAGTCTGTGAGAGGCAAAAAAATGCAATTATTTGCTCTAGAGTCCATCTACTTAGTCCTGTGTGTTTATTATGAATCATTCCATGGCTGGAAAAAAATATCTGAGCTCCTCATAAACCCCTCGTTAGTAGGAAATGCTGATATTTGCTATTTACAGCTATTAAAAACTGCATCAAGGAAGCTGCTTTAATAACCTGAGGCATGGAGGTTCAGCTTTATGAATTGAATCGTAGAATTGATATATTTTTAAAGTTTTCAGGGTTTCATTGTAGGCTTTAAAAGAGCCTGAATGTGCCCTGCCTAGCAGGGGGTGAGATTCCAAATTATGAATCTATAGTTTGGTTATTTGGCTCTGGCTTAGCTCCCATCTCTTTGCTGGTGGTTTTATGTTTTAAAGTCAATTTTTAAAGTCTATTTTTAAAGTCAAATTTGGGGTCAGTGTTGTACCTTTACCTCCTGCTGATTTTCCTGGGGTTGCAAATAAACCTATCAGAATAAAAATCTTTTCTGTGTTTATACCGAGGAAAACCAGTCATTATTCCACAAAGAATGTTAGGCTTGAATTTTAGACATAAACCACGGGACAAAAATGAAATGTTGGATAAAACTGTGACCTCTGGCCCTTTGAATCCTGTGGGTAAATGGGCATTTCCATGAGGAATCCTTTTAAAATAGGTGATGAGTTTGGGAAAAGCAAGAGACATCCATTAGCTACACTTTTTAAGAGAAAACATCAACTAGATTTGTTAAAGTTGGTCAGCGTGATTGGGGTATTTTCAAGTCAGAAAGTCTCTAAATTGAAGGGAGACATCATTTATACACAGCCACCCATGAATCTGGGTTTTTTTGAAGGTAAATTCTCTGCTAAAAATCCTTGCATTCCAAGGGCAAAACATTCAGGGGAAAAAAAAATCACTCATCCAAAGATAAAATAATGAGAAGGTGGTTGTAAGTGATGCTGCTTGTGGTTTGAACACTGACCACACAATGGCGATTTTGTCATGTTCTGAAAACGAAACGTCCACCAGAAATATTTTTAGATTATTTTTTTTAATGTAAGTGATCAGGATATTTATGAAGATACCTATGGACATTTGGACATTTGCAGGATGTTTCCCCCCTTGTAATCATGAATAAACAGAAGCATTTCCAGGCATTTACTCACAGTGAGATTGACAAAAAATTGGGATGTGGGGTGTTCCTGCAGCAAGTCCCCACCTGTTTCTGGCCTGAAAGGGGGCACCCACTGCTTTTGAAGGGCAACTTTTAGAGAAAATTATATAAATGAAGTGATGTAAATAATCTCCTTCCCCATTGCATCTTTTCCTTTTCCTTTTCCTTTTCCTTTTCCTTTTCCTTTTCCTTTTCCTTTTCCTTTTCCTTTTCCTTTTCCTTTTCCTTTTCCTTTTCCTTTTCCTTTTCCTTTTCCTTTTCCTTTTCCTTTTCCTTTTCCTTTTCCTTTTCCTTTTCCTTTTCCTTTTCCTTTTCCTTTTCCTTTTCCTTTTCCTTTTCCTTTTCCTTTTCCTTTTCCTTTTCCTTTTCCTTTTCCTTTTCCTTTTCCTTTTCCTTTTCCTTTTCCTTTTCCTTTTCCTTTTCCTTTTCCTTTTCCTTTTCCTTTTCCTTTTCCTTTTCCTTTTCCTTTTCCTTTTCCTTTTCCTTTTCCTTTTCCTTTTCCTTTTCCNCGCTCGTTTCAAACACGGCAATGCCAGCAGCCTCCTGGTTTTCCTCAAATTTAAATATTCTTTAATTCATTCTTTTGGAGAGTTTTACAAATTTAAAGCCAAGAGCAACTGATTTGGATTAATTTCTGCGTCAAAAGCAAATAATGCCACGGCTCTTCCCGTTTTTCCCAGATAAATTCCTCATTCTCTGCTGCTTTATTTGCTTCATCCTACATTGACAAGGAGATTTAGAATAGGAATAAGGAAAATAATTTTCAATTTTGGTCCATTTATGTGTGTTTTGTATCAGATTTTTTGTGGCAAAGGAAATTAATTGACAAAAACTTCAAAGCAACAGCATCTCCTCTGAATTTGTTTCCGTGAATTCTGGGAACTTGGAGACTCGGAGAAGATAAATAAAGGAATTCAGCTCTGTTTTCCTCCTAAATCCATTCCTGTAGTTTTCTGGGGACTTTCTGGGGGGTAGCAAGCAGAGCTGGCAGAGTGGACACAGAGAGCATGAGGCTCTTTTTGGGTTTTGGGTTTTTGTGCCACTGCTAACAGTGGGAAAGACAGGAGCACATCCTGTGCAGGCCAAGGGCAAGGCAGGAGAGGGAACACATGGATATTTAAGGTAGATCTTTAGTGTTTGTTTAGAGCAGTGAAAATTCATGGAAATCTGGGGTTTGGGTTTGTGAAAATCTACGGAAATCTGGGGTTTGGGTTCTCCCATAGTCCTGGCCCTGCTGGTGGTGGGAAAACACAAAGGAATTGTGTGAGAGCTCAGAGGAGTTTGGCTCAGCTGGGTGCAGGCGAGAGTTTCTGGGAACCTGGAGGAACACCATCTTCATTTGAATATTTGTCTTCCTGAGAGGCATTTATACAGCTCCCAGTTTTTCTCCCGTTTGTGGCAATTTCACATTTCTACAGCTGCTCTAATTTATCACTTCATTTCCAGCTCTAACAGGAGCTTTTCTGTCTCTGATGCAACACCAGAAATTCCCATAAAAACCTCTCTAACATCAATCACTGCTGAGGAAAGAATTGATTAAAGAATTAATTCTGATTAATGGCTGTGATTTGGAAGATGATTTTAATACACCCAGCTCATGTTTCAAAACAGGGCGTTTGAGGGCAGAAAATGATCCAGCTGCTTTTATTCCATGTTTTTTTTCCCAGGTGGAGCTCACTGGAAACAGCATTTATGAGTACATCCACCCCTCGGATCATGATGAGATGACTGCTGTCCTCACTGCCCACCAGCCTCTTCATCCTCACCTCCTGCAAGGTACTGCTGCCAGCTGGCAATAAAATCAAAAAAGTGAAAAAGTTAAAAAAAAACCCCAATCCCAGGCTGAAATGTAACAAATTACAACCCAAAGCATTCCGTGAGTCCATAACTTCGTGTTCATCCTGTTTGAAGCTCAAATTGGGGAGCAGCAGGGACTCAAAAGTGTGATCCAGGATTTTATGTTGTCCCCTAAATTAAATCATGCCTTTTATGCCATGAAGCTTTAAACACAGTTTTACCTTTAGCCCAGTGGTCGTTTCATCTCTTTTATTTTGTCATCATTGCCGAGGCTGCAGAAATCTTGTGGTGGCCTGCCTGTGCATGGTCTGAGGGGGAAAAGAACTAACAAAACATCAGGTAATGGGGAAATTGAAGGATATTTCCAATATTTTAAAACAACTCTTTAATTCAAAGGTTGGACAAAAAAACAGACTTAATATTCTCTACTGTAGGAAGAGCAGAAATGGGTTTGGTAAAGGACTTGGGTATAGAAAAACTTATTTAAGAAGCGACTTTTTGAGGAAAATCATGGCCTTGCTGTCACCCACAGAAATATTGGTACCACCTTTTGTGTGTGAAGTTGTCACCTCAGTGTTGCAATGGGGAAGTTGAAGGATATTTCTAATATTTTAAAACAACTGTTACATTTAAAGCCTGGACAAAAAAACCAGATGTAATATTCTCCACTGTAGGAAGAGCAGAAATGGGCTTGGTAAAGGACTTGGGCTTAGAAAATCTCATTTAAGAAGTGACTTTTTGAGGGAAATCCTGCCCTTGGTGTCACCCACAGAAATATTGACCCCACCCTTTGTGTGTGAAGTTGTCACCTCAGTGTTGCAATAACTGTGTCAGTAACAAAAACGTTCTCATTTTTTTGGTTTGTGTTTCCTTGGGGGCAATTCTTTGAACTTGCAAAGACCAGAACTGATCTGGCTCCATCAACAGTGGAGCTTCCACTTGTATTTCATAATTGATTTATCAGCTGGATTTATTGATTTATCCTGCCAGGTTTTGTCAGTTGTTTCAAAGCACAGCTCCTAAAAAACAGGAGGAGTTTTGGGTTCTTGCTACAATTTTGTTTAGGATTTTTGGGGGTTTTTTTGCAGTTTTGGTGCCTGTGCTTGGTTCTGGCCTCTGTGGTTCCATCAGAGCAGAATTGTGTTCCTTCTAAATCCAGGGAATCTTGATGTGCCTGGGAGCACCTGGACTGCTCCAAATGCTGGAAATGGAAGAATTATCTCAGCCTCCTTCTCTTTTCTTCCTCCCCAAACAGGTTGTCTTGGGAAAAAAAACTCCCTTGGTGTCTTGGAAAGCAAACTCTAATTTTTCTCAAACTCTTCTGCATGATTATTTCATGCTTTGTTCATTCCTCTGTCAGAATTTTTAAAAAATATTGATTTTTTAAAAAACAGCATTTTCCCCCCTTTTTCCAACTTACTGATAAGCAGAGGAGACACCTCTGATGTCAATGATTTAAGAATGATTTTGATGGTGGGACTGGATAATCTTTCAAGTCTCTTCCAGCCTGAATAATTCTGTGAAATCCAAGAGTTTTCATGCAGTTTTGCTGATACCCAGAATTTGTAGTGAGGTATTTCTATATTGGCTTGGCAATGGCAACAACCTCCTGTTTTTCTTCAAACTTAAATGTTTTTTAATTAATTATTGAAGATTTTTACAAATTTAAAGCCACGAGCAACTGATTTAGATTGATTTCTGTGTCAAAAGCAAACAATGCCACAGTTCTTCCCGTTCTTCCCAGATAAATTCCTCATTCTCTGCTGCTTTCTTTGGCTCATCCTACATTGATAAGAAAATTTAGGATAGGAATAAGGAAAATGATTTTCAATTTTGGGGTGTTTATGTGTGTTTTGTATCAGATTTTGTGTAGCAGAGGAAATTAATCCATAAAAACCTCAAAGCAGCATCTCCTTTGGATTCCCAGACTTGAAAGAGATAAGCAAAGGAATTCTGTTCTGTTTAGGGATTATTTTATTTTATCTCACTTCTGTGTCTCTCTTCCCCATAAAATGCATGCAGTGGATGTATTAAAATATCCAGAATCCACAGGTAAATCTTTCTGAAATGAACAGAATGAACAAATATTTATTTACTGTTGTCTTCCCTGTGCCAGTAATTCCTTTTCCTGCAGTGTTTTATACATTCAAATCTTGAGGTACAACCTGAAACTACCTGACCTGCAATAACCAAAGCAAGTTTTTAATTTAATCCAGTGAAGACTTAAAAATATTGAATAAATGACAGGAATTAAGCTACTTCTGTCTGTATCTGAATAGACATTTTCAATATTTGAGTAAAACGTGGAGTTCTACAAATAACTTAAAGGGCAGTGAAGTGAAGGTGGCTTGGTTAAAAAAAAACCGAACAACAACAACAACAACAAAAACAAACAAACAAACAAACAAAACAACCCACAACAAAACAACAAGAGGAAACCAGACTATTTTACAGAGCATTTTTTGTCATTTCAGTTTGATTTTCTCTCTTTTAATCTTTTAAAACACGCCTGAATCATCAAGTCACTGGGTGGAATCAAAAATTTCCTTTTGTAACTTCATTATCTTGTAGATTTCTCCAATCTGGAGTGTTGCTTAGGCATAAAATCAATACTACACTGCAGACACAGACTTCTATATCCTGAATTTCCAGCTTGGCTCATGGAACTTGCCTTTCTCAAGATGTTTTCTTCAGCTAAAGCTCAGATATTTATATCCATTTTTAGTCCAGCAGTTGTAGCTGGATAAGATCTGTTTTGAAAGGAATAAAATCACAAATGTCAACAATATCTGGGCTTCGTGATATTCTGGGATTAAATAACCCAGAGCACAGATTATTTTTGACCTCTGGTTTTACAGTTTTTGTAAATTTGGATGCCGCCTCTTTATTTATTTCTCAGGGAAATGCCAATTATTGCTTTGCATAAATTTAGGCAGTGTGTGGATTTCTTTACACAATCCTCACACTGTTTTCATTCAGATAAATCACCCTGGTATTTAAAAAAAAACTCGTATTATTTATAAAGCATAAACATTCTTAAATTATTATATTTAAATTTTTTTAAGTTTGCCCTGGGCTTCCTCATGTTTCATGTAGAACAAGGCAACAGCTTCAAACACAGAGTGCAGATAATTTGTTTTTCTAAAAGACATGGGAAAGACTTGAATAATCACATGATTCCAGAAGCCTGGATTTCATAGCAATAATAAAAGTAATAAAATTTGGGAATATGATGAGGGAAGTGCCCAGGAAAGCTGTGGCTGCCCCTGGATCCCTGGCAGTGCCCAAGGCCTTGTTGGACACGAGGGTTTGGAGCAGCCTGGGACAGTGGAAGGTGTCCCTGCCATGGCAGGGGTGGGATGAGGTGATTTTTAAGGTCCCTTCCACCCCAAACCATTCCAGGATTCTGGAATTAAGAGGTGACTTAATTACTGTGTGTACAAATTCCCAAAGAAAGAAAATAATAGGAAGTAAAATATGGATTTAGAATAAAAAAAACCTCAACAGCTCAAGGACCAACATTTGTGCATTGAAACCACAAAAGCTCAAATCAGAATAATGCACTCATTTTTAACTGGGAATTTGATCAGCCACAGGAAAAATATTCTGAGGGAAGCAGTGATTTCTTCCGGTTTTGACATCTCCAGATCAAGGCTGGGTGTCTTTGTAAAGACAGAATTTAGGCAAAGAGAAGTTACTGAGCTCAGCACAGGAGTAAAAACGTTTGAGAAGGAAATTTAGGATAGGAATTAGGAAAATTATTTCAAATTTTGGTCCATTTATGTGTGTTTTGTATGAAATTTTGCATGGCAGAGGAAATTAATTCCTAAAAACCTCCAAGCAACAACATTTCCTTTGAATTCCTAGACTTGAAGACAAAATTTATATTTAATATGTTAATGTTTATATTTAATGACCTGAACCACCCAGGTTCCTCCTCTGATCCATTCCTCCTTCAGATTTTAAGTCTCCAGGCCATGACTCAATGAAAACCATAAACCCCATGAGCTGTGGAGGCTTTGGAGAATTTCAGCTCAAACTTACAAAGTCTTTCAGCTGCTTTTTATTTGCATGCCCAGCATAGAAAATGTAAAGCCATAGATGCAGATGCCTTGCTACGAGTGAAGCCAACAGCTGAGGGTGTTTTGGATAGGGTGAAAGAATAATCTCCCTCACATCCATGTTAAAATTTGGGAATGGCTCAGCAAACCACCTCATGTGAGTCTTCAGGCAAATTTTGTTTAACAAAACAAATCTATTCCATCAGCTGGAGTGGGTGCGCAGGAAAAACAAGAAAGAGGTAAAGAAAAGAGGAGAATATTTTGATATCTGTTGCAAATTTTGAGTGCTGGCTGTGCTGAGATCTCACATGCCTCCACTGACAAATATTATTTGAGGTGTTTGTGGTGGGCAGCCCCTCAGTGTGTTTTGGGTTGGTTTGGTACCTGTGAGGGCTCAAAGCTGAGTTTCGCACTCCGAGTGCTGCCTGCCTCTGCTGCAAAGGCTGAGCTCGGGATTCCTGGGCCTCTGTCCTGAACCAGGATGAGATAAAAGCAATTTCTGAGTCCTGGTGATGCTTTGAGAAAGCTGACCTGAAACAGAGACTGGACAGAGCTAAGAGAATAATGTAAGTATTTATTAAAAGGCCTTTAAGGATCCACCTTGGGCCTGGGCCCAAGGACAGGGCCTGACCAGGGCTACACCCAAGGTGGACCCAAAATGGTCACAAAATGGCTGACTGGTCATGAGATCTCACATTTTTATAAGTTTTGGTCCATTTGCATATTGAGATTTAATTGTCCAATTACAGCTGCAGGTTATGCAGTCCCATCCTTCTTGTTTCTCCCCTCAGCCCACCCTTGTTTGTGCTTTTGGGCCTGAAAACTTGTACCAGTTGTCCTTGGTGGGCAGCAGGAAAAGGATTTGTTTTGTGTCCCTGCTCTGTGCAGAGCTGAGTGACACTGAGTGTGAGCTCAGAGCTGCACCCCTGGGCAGCACAGAGTCTGAAAATATGAAAGCTAAAACTTAAGGCATCATTTCCGCCTTTAGAGGGGGAAAATCACTGAGAACCTGCAAAGTTTTGTCTGTGGCCACTGGAGGTTTGGGGGCTCCTCCTTAGTGCAGGACACCTGGCAGGTGCTGGTTGTGCTGCCAAATTCTGGCAATTCTGGCTCCTCATGGAATACCCTGAGCGGGGAAGGATCCACAAGGATCATGGAATTCTGTCCCTGCACGGACTGTGCATACAACGGCATAGAGACAATTAGTAATATTTTATGAACAGAATCTCTGAGAATCTCTCTCACTCCAAGACTTTCAACTTGCAGTGATACAAATTGCACTTAAAAAATACAAATATCTTACTATTTTCTCGGTGTGTTTACATACTTACACACACACTCCTCATGGTGTTTTTAACTGTATGTACATCGGCACACCCTCATCCCATAAGGAATTCCATGTAGAAATGTGGGAGTGGAAGGAACACCAGCAAGAATGAGGCAAAAAGCTGATTTCTAGGAGAGATTGGAAACCCTAAATAGCGGTGCCTTGGTGACGTGGAGGGTGGGGTTTTGAATGTCCTGCAGGATCATGGAATCATGGAATGTCCTGAACTGTGAGGGATCCACAGGATCATCGAGCTCAGCTCCTGTCCCTGCCAGAGCCCCAACAATCCCAGCCTGGGCATCCCTGGCAGCGCTGCCCAAAGGCTCCTGGAGCTCTGGCAGCCTCGGGGCCATGCCCATTCCCTGGGGAGCCTGGGCAGCGCCAGCACCCTCTGGGGGAAGAACCTTTCCCTAAAATCCAACCTCGATCCCTCCTAAATCTTTTCCTAAATATCCCCTAAACCTGCCCTGTCCCAGATCCAGCCGCTCCCTGGGTGCTGTCCCTGTCCCAGGAGCAGAGGCCCTCAGAGGAGCTGCAGCCCCTGAGGAGTTTCCCCTCAGCTTCCTCAGCTCCAGCTGGACAATCCAGGTGCTCTCTTCTTGGGTGGCCCCTCCAGACCCTTCACCACCTTGGTGTCCCTCCTTTGGGCACTCTCGGAGAGCTTTTAGCTTTTTCTTCTCTCGTGGCACCCAAAACACCCCGAGCACCTGGGGTGAGGTCAATAGACAGCACGTCCACTGCGTCCTGCAGGCCTGTGAGGAGTTTGAACCTTTCCTCTCCTCACACAGAGCTGAAATCCAAATATCCAGGCCAGTCCAAGCTGGAGAGCTCAACAGCAAAGCATTTTTGGCTCTGCCATGGTGAGGGGATGAGGCTGGCAGGGGTTTGTGATGCCACCAAGCGCCCTCTCCAGGGGTGATGAGCACTTTGGATGAGGCTGAAATAGGGGCTGAGGGTTGCTCCAGGGTTATTGAGCACATCGAGCTCCCACCAACAGGGTCTTTGAAGGGAAAACGATGGAATGCCAACACAAGCTGGGATGAACATGGTCAACCACGACCTTCAGGCCTCAAATGATGTTACAGTCAAAACATCTGGGTTGCTGCTCTGTCTCCCTGTATCACTTATTTATGCAGAAATCTTTGTTTCCCAGTTCGCAACACAGGGTTTAAGGCTTGTAGCAGGGCAGTAACACTTCCCAAACCATCCATCTCTTGTCCTGGCAGCTGCTATAAGCTAGAAAACAGGAAAATAAAAAATATTTGCGCTGCAGGTTAACCAGGACAAGGAATTAATCAATGCTGCCCTTCCATGTGTGTTTGCAGTCAGATGTTGTGTGTCCCTTATTGCTTTCAGATGCTTTTCCTGGGATTTGAAAGCTTTAAAACACATCCACAGCTTTCCCAAATTTTGCTGACTCACGCAGAGAGGCGTGGCGTGCTAAAAGCAGTTTATTAACACTCCCCAGAGCAGGGAAAGAAATGTGGAAGCTCCTGCAGCCATCCCAGTTGTCTGCTAACAACTGGATAATTCTGAAATGATGAGTTACAACCTGATGGAAGCTGCATGAGGAACGTGGAATACATGATGTCAGCCTTTCTCCACCCCACTTGATGCTTTAAGGGCTCGGTTTCCCTCAGCTAAGAAGCAAATCCCCCTGCAGACTTTTCCTCCACCTTCCCAACACGCAGAAACTTCATATTTAAAGAAGGGGATTGAAAAAATTTTACATCTAGCAAGATGTTTTTTACATGAACTCATGAAGATTTTTTCTAGTAGCACATGGGCAAAATACCAACATTGAAAGGTATTTTAATTTTCATTAATTTTGAAATATTTTACAGGAGAACCATTACTGAGAGGCAATGGCTTACAATGATCCCGTTGCCACTGTTTGTTAGGATTACTTTAAATCTGAGAGACATAGAAATTAGCATTTTATAAATTATAATTTACAAATTCTAATTATAAATGTTCCTGTACAAAAGTGAAAAAGAGGGCCAATTGCTGACAACTCTTTAAAACATCTCTTTTCGTTGGTAATTAACAGTAAAATATAACAAAGCAGAGTGTCTCAGACTGTAAAATTCTGTTATTTTCCTTTCCTACTGAGTTCCTTCCCCAAGAAAACTTTGGAAGCTTCACTTCCAGGAGCAAAGGAGAATTTAGGTGAATGTCAGTAAATGATTGATATGATAGATATTGGGTATGATAGGAATGATAACGGAGAATTTCCCCTCTGCAGCACTGTCAGGATTCTGAACACAGGCAGGAAATAGAAGAAAGTGCCCAAATAGGGAGGAAATTTGGACAGTTTGTGCAAGTCTGGAACTCCAGGACAGGCTGACAACAGAACTGGTTGCTTTTCTACCACAGCAAAGCATTACCAGGGAAAATCAAGATGTTTGCAAGCCTCTTTTGCCAATCCTGGATTTCCACCTTCTAGGATTATCTTGAAACTGGGTTTTTTGCAGGTATCTCTTCTGCATAAACCCTACACCTCTTTTTTGGTTTAGAATCTGGTGTCACTCTTGTTCAGAATTAAGGGATGGAAGCTGTGGTGTCCTGTATCCTGTTCAGCTGGGGGAAGAGGAGGTTCCAGGAGATCTCAGAGCCCTTCCCAGTGCCTGAGGGGCTCCAAGAGAGCTGGAGAGGGACTTCTTTTCATGACAGCATGGAGTGCCAGGACAAGGGAATGGTTTTAAACTGACAAAGGACAGGGTTAGGTGGGATATTGGGCAGGAATTGTTCCCTGGGAAGATGGGAAGGGGCTGGGATGGAGTTCCCAGANTGTGTCTGGGGGATGGGCAGTGAAGTGTTATCCAGACATGGATTTGTTTTAATTTTTGTTTCCAGGGTAGAACAGTCCAGCAGGGACATGGAGACAGATTCTCACACCTGGCTTTATCTCCAGAGGGATGCAGGAGTTCCAGGCAGGCACAAGGTGGACAGGAGGGAAGGTGGAATCAGGTGGCCACAAGTTCACTGCTCTAAAAATTCTTGTCTTTTCCATCTTCCATCTCCTCCACTGGAGCTGGAATTTGGGTTTGCACCCAAGCTGCTCTGTGGAGCAGGCACAAATCGCTGGCTGTGGCAAGGGCTCCCAATTTTAATGCTTCTCTCTACATTTTTTTGTGCAGTGCCAGATGAGATGCCCCATTCCTAAAGCAACACATGGGCAGTTTTGAGAATTTTGATTTATGAAGTGGTTCCACAACAGAGCAGTGTCATATTTTGCTGATGTCAAAATCTGGAAATGGGAGATAAAAGAGCAGCTTTTACCTCAGAGAAAACAAAGGCATGAGAGGTGAAGCTTTGGGGAAAAAAAATTTGTGGTGATTTTTTGCTCACTCCACTGAGCAACCACAGGATTCTGAGACTGTTTTCTGTCAAAAGAGATTAAAGATGGATTGGAAAGCAAAGATGGATTTCAGAGTTGCTCCTCTAGGGATGGACAACCCTGGCTTCCATAAACTAAACCATAATTTCACAGAAATGCTCAGAGAATCCTGCTTGGCAGTCATGCAATGGGAGTGAACAAATGCACAAATTCTTTATCCAAAATACCAAGACTCCTTTTCTTTACCATGGCATTTATTCTGTTTATGAGAGTAGGAAAATACAAATCTGTGAAATAGAAAAAAAGCTGTTTTATTCTTGCCTTAAAGTCAAACTGTATGGCAGGATATGCTGCTAAAAGAAAAGGTGAGGAGACATTTGTAGAAATGGTGCTCTGGGAAAGAAATACAACTTCTTTATGTCCACAGCAGCATGGATTTTCTGTGTTCTCATTCCCAGGTCACTGTGTTTCAGCTCTGGGAGGGTGTTTGGACAAATCTGGGCTGGGATTTGAAGCCATTTAATTTCTGCCTCATTTAGAGCTTTTACTGAATCTACTCAGCTCCATCCATTCAGGGAGGGAGCTCTGTAAGCTGAGCAGGCAGCAGGGAAAATGATTAAAACAGAAATAATTGTTAGAACAGAAAAACTTTGACGAGTCTGAGAAGGGAAACGTGGATTTGGGTAAAAAATAAACAGTGGTGCACTTGAAATGGACATCCTGGACATGGATATGGGCCCTGATTTCATGGAATCACAAAATCATGGAGTGATTTGTGTAGGAAGGGGCCTTAAAGCCCACTCAGTGCCACCCCTGCCATGGGCAGGGACACCTTCCATTGTCCCAGGCTGCTCCAAGCCCCAGTGTCCAACCTGGCCTTGGGCACTGTCAGGGATGGGAAATCCTCAAGAAATATGGAATAGAATAGAATAGAATAGAATAGAATAGAATAGAATAGAATAGAATAGAACAGAACAGAACAGCACAGCCGAGCTGGAAGTGACCTACAAGAACCCCCCAGTTCCAGTTGGAATATCTCTGAAAGACTTTCTGTTCTCTCCAGGGTTGTTTTGGTTCTCATCCTTCATCAGCTCATGTCTGCCACGTGTTGGTTTCACCTTTTCCCTATAATGAATAGAATAGTTTATACACAGAGTTTTAAACATTTTTTTAACACTCAGAGGAAAGGTGTTCACATCACTTCCAATGATGCATTTAGATAATTAATATTCCTGAATAATTAAATACAATGGGCAAGCTTCAGTTATTAGATGAATATTCCCTAATAATTAAGAAGTCTATTTTCCTTTAGTATTTCTTACACTGTGATTCAGTCATAACACTTTATTATTTATTATTTTCTCTCTTGACTTCCATGTCTTTGTGCTTAACCCAGAGATCTCTTGACCTTTGAGAACTGGCAGCACTTCACTGGGTTTCCTTCTTTTACCTCTTTTACCTTCTTTACAGCTCAAATTCTCTCTGGGCTCACACATTTGCTTGAAAGAACCTCAGTGATATCAATAATTTCATTACTAAGTCGAGATGCTGCATGCTATTGTTTTTTTCCAATTTTTTCCAAACTTAACTGTGATTTCTCCTATTTGAATATTCAGTGTCTCCCACTTTGTTTGCTAAATCTCTAAGTACCCCATTTTCTACATCATCCTCTTCTGAGTGGAGAATCTTTATTGCATCAGGTACAGCCTGGATGTGATATCTGGAATTTTGCTTTACACTGATGGATGTGGCAGCATCCTGCAGGATTCCAGGACTCTTTCCCATTTAATCAGCTTTGCAATTGCAAATTTAATTCGGTTTCTTTTCGCTTTGCTGCCCGTTTCTGCTACTGTCAGGGGTACTGGGGGGGGTCACACTGGCAAAGCTAATATGAAAAGTAATTAATTATGGGTATTAATTCACAGTCTTGCACATCCAGGTCATTATGGGAGGGGGTTGGTGCCACCTCCCTGCTCCAGCAGGGCCATCCCAGAGCACAGGGCACAGGACTGTGTCCCTGCTGTGCTGGCGTTTGCTCATTCTTGCCAAATCCATGAATTGCATGGATGTTCCCAGCTTCCAGAGCCATTCCTGACTCATGGGATGAGGCTTCAGCCACAGGAAATCTCTGCTGTGTGGCTTCCCCTCACCTGTTGCATATATATTCCTTTCTGCCAGGGTTGGGATTAAATGCTCAAGACAGATTTTGTGTTCCGATTCAGATGTTTATTACTTCTTATCTATATTACAGTCTCACAAACTGAGAGTTCTACAGCACGTCTAGCTAACAAACTGAAAATGGCCTCAATCTCTCTCTCTACAAGGCCTTTTAAGGATAAATTGTCCTACCAAGAAATGACACCTAAATTATTTTTACTTTTAACCCAATAACCAACCACCTGGGCCCACAATGTGTATTTTTCGATCCAATTACAAAATACCACCCAGACCCATGGAGAAGAAGGTGAAGAAGAAAGACTGGCCTCTGCCCTAAAACCTCCATCTTGCTTTATATATTACTGTATATTATATTACTGTAATATATATATTACTGTATTCTAAACCCTTAAACTCTAAGTTTTCCACCCTGTGATATCACACACTTCTATTCAAACTCCACACCCACAATCCCAGTGCTATCACTCAATATTGGAAGCCTCCATGGCCTCAGGTCAATGCAGTGTTTGCTTGGGGGTCAATGCCTGTCAGCACAGAAAGTCTAAAATTCTCAGTGCTCAGGGCTCCAAACTCACCCAATGTATAAATTTGTATTTAAAACTTTACAGTGGATGTGTCATCTCCTTCAAGTGTCAGCTTTTCCCCATAGGGATCTAATTTTAATTAGAGAGATAAATGGGAAATTCAAATGCTCAGGAAACATTTTTTTCCCCTCCTTGCTAAATCCTTTTTCTGTGGATGTATCTTCAGACCTTCAAGCCCAGAATTTAGTATAGAGAACATGCTGGTTCCAGACAGTGGTGTGAAGCTCAAACCACTGCAGGTGTGTGACCAGGAGGGGTGAATTGGGTGATGGAGGCACAAAAATCAGGAGCAAAACCCAGCAGTTAAATCAAATGGAAGAAAGATCCCAACTGATGACAGTGGATTTTGGTTAAAACCCTGTGGGGAGTTAGGATAAAGCTGAGAACCCTTCTGCTTCCCTGATTTTCCTATTCACAGTTGGACCAAATGGGTTTTCTTTCTCGTCCTAAAATAGTTCTGGCAAACTGCAACCTTCGGTAAAAAAAATCAGAATTATTCATGGTGTCTGAACCATTATTGACAGTAATTACAATTACAGATAATAATATCAAATTCTATCCGAATTTTCCTGCCTCATATTCTCAGCAGAAAGTCTGTGTGTACCTGAGCAATAACTCCATGAACTTTAAGCCTTTTTGGAGGTTGTCCATGAAAATATTTGTTGAAAAACAACCTCCCAGGATAGTTTTGGGGGTCAGGTAATGACAGTGCACATGAAGCCCAGAAGGTCTGGGCATGACCAGCCACATGCACTCAAATTATTACAAACCCACTGAATTTTCTTGTTTCCCATTCTGTTGTTATTTTGGAGTTTCCCTCCAAAGGACACTTTTCCTTCCCTTCCCCAATAAGGACTAGTGTCAGCTATTTAGAAACAAGGGAATTCCTTGTGAAGGCTGGCAAAACCAGAAATCTGGAGACCTAATCATGCTGAGTTGGCCAAATTTCACAGGGAATCCTAACAGGAAGGTGAAATAGATCCCAAGGGCAGCGGGGAAAGGAGAATGGCCAATTTCTGCTTCTGCCTAAAGCTGAAACATCAGCCCCTTCTGGGACAGGCAATGCTCTGGTCAGATTTGGGGTCTTCAGGAATAAATCAGCAGTGTGTTTTTTGCTTTCAGAGTATGAAATCGAGAGATCCTTTTTCCTGAGGATGAAGTGTGTCCTCGCCAAGAGGAATGCAGGGCTGACATGCAGTGGCTACAAGGTAATGTCTAGAAATTACTTTTCCACCCCTGAAAGATTTGACAATTGACAAGTTTATTTATTTAGGTGTTTGGTTTGGGTTTTATTTTTACATACATGTAGCTGAGAGCAAAGTTTGTGACGAAAGGCATCAGGAAAGATCGCCAAGATGTTCTCAGAAATTCAAATCTAAACTTTGTAGCACACTCCCTCACCTTGGTCCCTGGGAATTCTCTGGAGCCCAGCCCTGGAGCTGCCAGGAGAGCACACAGCTCCGTCTTATTCCCCCATGGAACGGGAGGCAGGTGAGGCAGGAACCCAGACACAGGAATTTGGGAATTTTCCACATCCCACCCAGTTGCACAAAGCACCTCCTTGGCCTCAACACTAAAAAAACCCAATCATTGCCATCACCTCAGGGTGGAATTCTACTAAACCTCCAAGCCTGTTTATAAATCTTGCAGTTTGTATGACTTTTTTTTTATTTATGACATGAAATCAGATGCCACAGCAAATGCTGAAGTCGTAGAATAACAGCTTTGAGTGGTTTTTATTTTCACATGTGCAGGCAGTTATTATTTTCAGATTTGCAGGTAGTTTGTGTTTTCAGCCTTAGAGGCAGTTTTAATTTTCAGATGTGCAGTAGTTTTCATTTTCAGATTTGCAGGTAGTTTTTATTTTCAGATGTGCAGTAGCTTTTACTTTCAGATTTGCAGTAGCTTTTATTTTCAGCTTTACAGTAGTTTTTATTTTCGGCCTTACAGGCAGTTTTNCTTGGTGACTTCATGTGGCTACCTAGAGTGGTTTCCTTTTTCTCTATTTGCAGTAGTTTTCATTTTCAGATTTGCAGGTAGTTTTTATTTTCAGATGTGCAGTAGCTTTTACTTTCAGATTTGCAGTAGCTTTTATTTTCAGCTTTACAGTAGTTTTTATTTTCGGCCTTACAGGCAGTTTTTATTTTAAGATGTGCAGTAGTTTTTATTTTCATTTTTACAGGTAGTTTTTATTTTCAGATTTACAGTAGCTTATATTTTCAGATTTGCAGTGGTTTTTGGTTTCAGATTTGCAGTAGCTTTTATTTTCAGATTTGCAGGTAGTTTTCATTTTCAGCTTTGCATTTGCTGCCCTTTGAGCTGCCCAGGTTGACTCTGCCTCCATCAGGGAGGGTCATTCCCATTCATTCTGCTGGGGATTCATTCTGAGTCGTTCAAAACCCAAAAAGCAAAGCCTGGGAGAGGAGCAGAGCTCTCTGCAGGACTGTGCTCAAGGTGCAGACATGGATCTGTCTGTTTGCACTCTTCCCTACCTGTCTGCACTGATAATTCTTCATTACACTGAGCCCTGTTTGCTCAGCTGCTCCCCAGCAAAGACGGTTCTGTCCCAAAGCTGAATCTGAAACCAGGTGAAAGAGTAGAGCTTGCAATCGTGGGATCTCCACACGGCTTTGGGGGTTTTGGGATTTTTTTAATTCCCAATTATCACTGTTAATCAGAGGCATCACTTCCTTTGGCTCACTATTAAAAGTTTGCACAGTGAAAGTCAAAGGATTCTTTCGTCTGGGGACATGTTGGCCTAAATTTATTCCATTTGATGGTGCTTAAAGTCAGGACTTAATTTTGAAGAAATCACCTCATTAGCTGAAGTACAGAAAAAACTCATGGACCAAGAGATGGGGGAATTGAGATCTGCTGAGAGATCTCCTCACTGTGCTTCTGCTAAACATTTCAATCACTGGAGAGGAGGAGGAAGGTTAAGCAGGAGGAGCCTGTTTCCGGGGGATGTATGGTAGGTTGTTCAGAGCACTAAATACACTGAAAATGATTCCTTTCCACAGGACACAGTTAAAAGGCAAACAAACAGAGAAACTCAGCTAAAGGATGTGATATTCCTGCTGCTTGGACAAAAAAACTGGCAAGGGCACTGATGATTTCTGAACACCAGCACGACACTAAATAAATCTTCTGGCCTGGAATAGTCCCCAGGTTACATTTCCCCCTCCCCTTTAGCTGACACTGAATTTTTACAGTCTAACGCTGTCATTATCACCTCTGTGAACAGCAATTGTACACAGGGATCCCGAAATCTGAGCTCAGGACCTTGGGCTTGGTCACGTGTCCAAACAAAAAACCCCTCTGAACTTGAGCAGAGAACTTAAAACTCATTTCTTGTGCATTTGCATAAACATCAGTTACTTTTTATTGCGCTGTGATGCATCAATACCCGCTGGGTTTTTAAAGTGCCTTTATTTACATCAGAATAATAACTGGCTAAAATGTAGATATTTTTATTAACATTTGAGTGTGTGTGGGAGAGAGATGGACATTTTATAAAAAGCAGCTTCCAGATTTTTTTTATCAATGAACAGGAATTCTGGCTGTATCTGCAAGAAATCTGTGTCAAGGAGCTTAAAGTATTAATTAGAAAGCAATTAGACAGTCCTCAGAGAGGAGGTGCCTCAATACTGGATTAATCATGCTGTCAGCAAACACAAAACTGCATTTACCGAGCCTTAATATCTATTTACCAATTAACTGCAATCAACAGACGGCCCAGAATTTAATGTTATGGGGGAGTGTGTCTTTATAAGCTCATTGAGGCTGGGTGGGGAGCAGATCTGGGGCTTTTCCATCAGATCCTGAGGGTGTTTCCCCCTTTTTCCAGGTGATCCACTGCAGTGGCTACTTGAAGATCCGTCAGTACATGCTGGATATGTCCTTGTACGATTCCTGTTACCAAATCGTTGGGCTGGTGGCCGTGGGTCAATCTTTGCCTCCCAGTGCCATCACGGAGATCAAGCTCCACAGTAACATGTTTATGTTCAGAGCCAGTTTGGACTTAAAACTGATATTCCTCGATTCCAGGTGAGCAGCTCTTTCATCTCCAGCCGAACGAGCGTTCACGTAAACTGCCGCGCCTTCCGAGCGGGTCAAAACATCCGTGAAAAAAATCAAGCAGTCCAAAATAGATCTGCAACTCAGAGCCTTCAAAGCCTTTCAGGCAGCTGCATAGGCCAGACTTTGTCTGGAATGCCAAGAAATAAGAGCCTGTCCAATTTAACCTGGAGTTACCCGCACTTTTAGGGTCAGCTAAAAGCTTCTTGCTGTGAGGGAGGATTGGTCGCAGGAGCAGTGATACTTTTTTTGCCTGAAAGGACACAAATGGTATCATACAAAGCCAGCAAAAGGAACGAGAATGTACCAAAAAAATCCAGAAAAACAACCCCAAAAGTGGAATACTGACATCAAACAACTGGCAGGGGTCATCCAGAAAGCTTTTGAGAGAGCAGTAAGGAAAGAGAGTTCTGTCTTTTAGTGTAATGCTTTAACCATGAAACCAACACTAATAATGGGGTTGTTAGAAGGGAAATTCATTCCATTGGCTACGCCACACAAAACCAGGACCTTCTTAAACAAAATTTTGGGAAAAACAGCTGAGGAAGGGGAGCCCTGCCTCCACTTCAGCTGATGGAGCTCAGATGAGCACAGAACCAGAACTGGAATTCTTTTCTCTGGGTTTGGAGCAGGTACCTTGTAGGACACAATACTTTGTCCAGTACAGTCCAGGAGACCTTGAAGGGAAAATCCGAAATACACAAAGTATTGACAAGATGATCATTCTTCAAAAATCCTTTCCTGTGTGTCCCACATTCCCCATTTCCCTGGCGGGCTGGATTTGCGGGGAATATATTCATGTAGTGAATGTGTGAGAAAACCTCAGTACCCAAGAGAATGGAGGTCAACCATGCAAGAAGAGCCTTTTCTCCGTGCTCAGTCCAGGAGACAGTGGCTCCATCAGCTGCTGGGACACAAAGAACTTGTTGTTTCTGGAACCCTTCCTCATTTTTTTGGCACGCGTCGCTTCGTGCCGCGGCTACAAAGGAACGTGAGGGGTTCAGCAACACGTCCTTGCATGTGGGGAAAAGGAAATGATGTGCCTGGGAGGAACTGCCTGGAGACAGAAGTGTCTTCAAAGGCCACAGAACAAGCAGAGGTGTTGACAGGAGCAGGGATAGACCCAGAGCTGTTGCAGACCTGTGTTTACCAAGGAGCAGATGGGTGTCATCCACACATGGGACAAGCAGGGGAATTCAGCTTCACCAAAGCATTTGCTCTCCCAGCTGAGCAAACCAAACCATATTTGCTCAGAACAGGGGCATATTAGGAGCTAGAAAAAAATGGTTTCAGGCTTGGTTCTGGTTTCCATAGAAGGGGATGGATCTTCAGATGTAACAGTCACAGCAGACAGCATGAAAGCTGTGGGAAGGGGCAGCTCAAAATCCCTTTCTAGACACCTGACACAACATAAACCACACAGGAGTTCATTCACTGAGGTCACAGGAAGGAGAAGACAGTCACTTGCCTCCAAAGTGAGCTGCTCACTCTGATTCTTGTGGTGCATTCATTGCCAGGGGGTTTAAGAAGACTTTGAAGACCTCAAAAGACCAGAATTGATCACTGGGGCAAGCTCTGCTTCCTTCTGTGCATCCTGTCAGCTGCACAGCACAACCTGGAGCACCCAGGCTGGTGGAGGGGTTGATTTGATATTAAGGAAGTAAAGCAGCTGAGTTTATTTCCAGAGTCAAGCTTTTCCAAAATTTGGGCGTCCTAGGAACTGTCAGTGATGTTTTTTTTTGTCACCAGCTTCCAAGTGAGATTGCACCTTTGGGAAAATGAACCCCTGGCTTGGGTTTGGATGAGCTGTGTGTGTGCTCACCAAAGGGGCAGGATGGAGTTGCCACCCTGGTTATCAGTCCACTGAAGTCAGAAGGAGAATTGAAACCTGAGCAGGATATTCCACCAGCATTTTGTGATCCTGATGGGCTTCAGTGAGGATTTGGGATGAGCACACACTGCAGAGGAGAGACACAAGCATCTATTCAAAGGCATTTTGATGTTGTTGTCCTTCAGAAAAATCCAAGCCCTCAGCCCTCTCAAGTAGAACGTCCTCAGTCTCTGTGGGGTCCATTGGGCTGGTTAGAGTCAGGGTATGAGCACAGAAGACGCACAATAGCCACAAAATTTTTAAAAAAACTAACCAAAATGTACATTATCTGCAATCCCACAATGACAGGTATTGCTTGGGACCCC